>CM053027.1:361017641-361112840 GCA_028564925.1 Lithobates sylvaticus | reverse complement strand
TTATTTGATAGCAGCAGCTAATGGGTCTTTTACCTTCTTTGAGTATTCCATGAGCACTGAGGGAAAGAGGATACGTGTGTTTATTTACGGTTCACTTTCTTATATTTATACAGTACTGTAGATTGGTGCTGTGGAAAGAAGTTGTCAGAGGAAAGCAAGGAATTCCCTTTGAACCTTAACCTTCCCACTCATTTTACCACTAAAACCAGCAATTGCTGAATGTTTTGGTTAAACAGTCAGTAAAAAAAAAAACAGGAAGTATAGTAGTAGTAAAAAAATGACAATAATGACACTTTCAATTATTACACAATTGTTAAGCTAGCCATAGATAGTTTGAATCTTAGGGGGTTCAGCAGGGATAGATGAACCATCTATGGGTAGGCTGATTGTACCCAAGTTGATCCATCAATCAACTTGGGTACAACCAGCATGTCGGATTTTTGGCATGATATTGTTGCCAGCTAGCAAAAATCACTGCGTTCTCCTAGCAGGGACATCTCCCCATCTTTCCTTCATCCCTGCCATGAGAACACAACAGCTCTGTGGGAGGGATTCCCCCATCAACACTGGCTGTGTTGATGGGGGAGTCCAGCAATTTTATTTCCTGCAACCAAAATCACATAATCTATAGCATGCCTTAATGCTCCTATACATTATTATATAACACATATAATTACATAAATATATGTCTTTAACTCTAACAAAAAATACTTTAGAACAGTATTAAACAGATGCAGTCACCACAATTAATGATTGATAAGATAGATGTTTCTCGCAGCTACCAATCAGATTCAAACCTATTGCAGTAACTGCATTACAGAGAAAGGTAAACTCAGTTAAGGGTCTAACTTTAAAACAGCTGCATTATTTACTGGATACCATTTGTGGTTTACTATTAGCATTCACTTGTTGCCTAGAAATGCACTTTGTTAAAATTAAAGTAAAACTATAGGCAAAACTTTTTATTTATTTTTCATTTTGGTTAGAGCAAGGGAGGGTTATAACCCCTATCAGATTTTTTTTTTTCACCATCTGTGTCCCAAAGTGTAGATTTCAATTCACTTCCTGTCCCATAGCCAAACAGGAAATGAGAGGAAATCCCTGCAAATTAAAGGAATTCCTTGGGGACCCCCATGTCTGCAGAACTAGTGCCCACATAACACTCTTCTCATTTACCATAACTGAGTTAGAAGATGGCTTACTTCTCAGGCAACTCCAACAGAAAAAGAGAGGGCTTTGTCATATTTCAGAGAGAGTTTATTAATAGGTGCCACGGCAAGCTAAATGAAAAGTACATCACGCTGCAGAAACCTTGACTAGTGAAATGAAGGATATTCGATAGACGTCTAAATGCTAAACAAAACAATAAATGTCAGGATTGTTTTATTAGTCTAAGGAACAAATCATTAGCTTTACCTCTATAACCTATCCATCTACAGTAAGGTACATAAAAACATTTGTCAGGCTGAAGATTTGATTCATGGAGCAGTACTGCCACCATGTGGTAAATAAGAAGATATGCATACAGCAATTTGCTTGGGACAATAACATTGTAAATTTCTCACCTGACATTCCAGAATACCGCTCTCAACTTGCTGGAGGATGAGACCTATGAGTTGTAATGCTTCTTTGTCTTCTGACACATACTCTTGATAGCCCCCCTGTAACATACAAATAGCTGATTAAAACTGTAGCTGCTGAAAATGGTCTTTCCAAAGAAGATTCTGCTTAAGGTGATTGAAGCCACATTAGTGCACATGCAACAACCAAGTTGAGTATTGTTTGGGCCTTAGAAAAAGGGGGCAAGTACAAAAGCTTGTCTTGAAAATGTACCTGTGCAAATTTAAAAAAAGTATGACGGATAGTACTCAATAGTTTTGTTCAAATAAAAAGCAAATTTCATAGAGATCACATAATTAATTTCAAGTTCCATTACATGGGGATTAAACAGAAATATGCTGCCTTATAGGAGATAAGAGATTTCATGCTGGAATTGCAGTTTGCATAATTTGAAATTTGTTAAGGTTATTTCTAATTTTTTTATGGAACTTTGAAAAAGGTGTACTGATAATTTTTGCGCATTTTACTTGCTATACCATTTATCTCTATGGTCCACATTTTGCCAATATGCAGGGAAAAATGTTGCTTACAGGACAACAAAACAGGCAATAAATAACAAAGCACATACTGTATGCACAGTGCCTTTGATTGCAATTGTACCAAATGCAGCATTTTCTGTGCACAATTTCATGTGCATTTAAAATGTAAATCCATGTAAACCTTTTTTTTTTCCCCTTTTGGACATAGTAGAAGAAGATTAGTCTGGTTTTTACTGTTATCTAGGGCTCTGTCTGTCATGGTGACAATACTTTAACTACATGAAATAGATGGAAATCTGCAACAGCCTGGTATTTACTATTACTTTTCTTTTTCATTCAAACTGAGGAGCACGGGAGGAGCTCGCTGTACTAACTATGAGATGTTAGTACAGCAAATTCCCTGCTAAGCTATTGTATTCTGACAGGGGGGTTGCCCCCTATCAGATCAACAGTCAGCGCTCTCAGCCATTGGCTGCCTGCATAGATTGAATGACAATCGGCTGCTGATCAGCTGCTGGTTTTCCAGTATGTCCTTTAGACAGAAGCCAGCCCTTTGGTCAACTTCTGTCAGACAGGATGAATTTGGTCCGGTTTCTGTTGAACCGGCCGATATCATCCGATATTCAGCCCGTATGTACTTAGCCTTCCCCTACTTTGATTCTGTCTGTGTTAATTTGAGATTCTTTCTCACTTTTGAAATCATAATTACTAACATAGTGAAAAATGACCTTTTTAACAAAGTCCTAGATAGCTATAAAACACCCAAAAGGTTATAACCCTTCCCTGTGCCATTCAAAACCTAAAGAAAATGACTATACACTGAGCAAACAAGCAAAAGTGTAAATAGCACCTAAAACTATTTAGCATTTACCATTGAACAGACTGCTGTGTATGGTTTTCAGGTTGTAAGTCTACTCATATTAACCACTTCAGCCCCAGAAGGTTTCACCCCCCTTCATGACCAGGCCATTTTTTTGCGATACGGTACTGCATTGCTTTAACTGACAATTAAGCATTTAACTGACAATTACCGTATTTATCGGCGTATAACACGTACTGTTTCCCCCTCAACATCGGGGGAAAGTTGTGGGTGCGTGTTATACGCCGATCCCCCCAAAAAAATGTGGCAAAAAAAATAGAGCAGCGCCGAAAAAAACAAACAAGCGCTGCAGAAAAAGACAGAGCGTCGACGAAAAAGACTGATCTGACTGCTCGGCTCCGCTCGCAGTCCCGCCTCCCTGCACTCGCTTCCGAAACAGCAGGGAAGGCGGGACTGCGAGCGGAGCCGAACAGTCGGCTCGGTCTTTTCTGGCGGCGCTCGCTCTGGCTTTTCCGGCGGCGCTCGCTCTGTCTTTTTCGGCAGCGCTCACGCGGTCTGTCTAGGCGGCAAATTTAAACGTGGACAAGCTGCAAATGACGCTGGCAAGCTGCAAATGACACTGGGCAAGCTGCAAATGACACTGGGCAAGCTGCAAATTACGCTGGGCAAGGCTGCAAATGGTGCTGGGCAAGCTGCAAATGACGCTTAAATGTAAGTTTTTTTTTTTTCCCTAAACTTCCCTCCTAAAACTTTTTTTCCTTAAAATGCCCTCCTAAACTTGGGGTGCGTGTTATACGCCGGTGCGTGTTATACGTCGATAAATATGGTAATTCATGCAACGCTGTACCCAAATAAAATGTATATCCTTTTTTTCCCCACAAATAGAGCTTTATTTTGGTGGTATTTGATCACCTTTGCGGTTTTTATTTTTTGTGCTATAAACAAAAAAAGACCCACAACTTTGAAAAAAAAACAATATTTTTTTTCTTTCTGCTATACAACATACCCAATAAAAATGTTTACAAAATCTAATTTCTTCATCAATTTAGGCCAACATGTATTCTGCTACATATTTTTGGTAACAACCCTTAAAATCGGGGGAAAGTCGTGGGTGTGTGTTATACGCCGATCCCCCAAAAAAATGTGGCAAAAAAATCGGGCGGCGCCGAAAAATAGCGAGCGCCGCCAAAAAAAAAAACGAGCGCCACCGAAAAAGACAGAGCGCCGACAAAAAAGATCTGACTGCTTGGCTCCGCTCGCAGTTCCGCCTCCCTGCGCTCGCTTCCAAAACAGCAGGGAAGGCGGGACTGCGAGCGGAGCCGAACAGTCGGCTCGGTCTTTTCCGGCGGCGCTCGCTCGGTCTTTTCCGGCGGCGCTCGCTCGGTCTTTTCCGGCGGCGCTCGCTCGGTCTTTTCCGGCGGCGCTCGCTCGGTCTTTTCCGGCGGCGCTCGCTCAGGCTTTTCCGGAAGCGCTCGCGCGGTCTGTCTAGGCGGCGAATTTAAACGTGGGCAAGCTGCAAATGACGCTGGCAAGCTGCAAATGACACTGGGCAAGCTGCAAAGGAGGCTGACAAGCTGCAAATGACACTGGGCAAGCTGCAAATGACACTGTGCAAGCTGCAAATGACGCTGGCAAGCTGCAAATGACACTGGGCAAGCTGCAAATGACACTGGGCAAGCTGCAAATGACGCTGGGCAAGCTGCAAATTACGCTGAGCAAGGCTGGGCAAGGCTGCAAATGGCGCTGGGCAAGCTGCAAATGACGCTTAAATGTAAGTTTTTCTTTTCCCTAAACTTCCCTCCTAAAACTTTTTTTCCTTAAAATGCCCTCCTAAACTTGGGGTGCGTGTTATATGCCGGTGCGTGTTATACGTCGATAAATATGGTAATTCATGCAACGCTGTACCCAAATAAAATGTATATCCTTTTTTTCCCTACAAATAGAGCTTTATTTTGGTGGTATTTGATCACCTTTGCGGTTTTTATTTTTTGTGCTATAAACAAAAAAAGACCCACAACTTTGAAAAAAAAACAATATTTTTTTTCTTTCTGCTATACAACATACCCAATAAAAATGTTTACAAAATCTAATTTCTTCATCAATTTAGGCCAACATGTATTCTGCTACATATTTTTGGTAACAACCCTTAAAATCGGGGGAAAGTCGTGGGTGTGTGTTATACGCCGATCCCCCAAAAAAATGTGGCAAAAAAATCGGGCGGCGCCGAAAAATAGCGAGCGCCGCCAAAAAAAAAACGAGCGCCACCGAAAAAGACAGAGCGCCGACAAAAAAGATCTGACTGCTTGGCTCCGCTCGCAGTTCCGCCTCCCTGCGCTCGCTTCCAAAACAGCAGGGAAGGCGGGACTGCGAGCGGAGCCGAACAGTCGGCTCGGTCTTTTCCGGCGGCGCTCGCTCGGTCTTTTCCGGCGGCGCTCGCTCGGTCTTTTCCGGCGGCGCTCGCTCGGTCTTTTCCGGCGGCGCTCGCTCTGGCTTTTCCGGCGGCGCTCGCTCAGGCTTTTCCGGAAGCGCTCGCGCGGTCTGTCTAGGCGGCGAATTTAAACGTGGGCAAGCTGCAAATGACGCTGGCAAGCTGCAAATGACACTGGGCAAGCTGCAAAGGAGGCTGACAAGCTGCAAATGACACTGGGCAAGCTGCAAATGACACTGTGCAAGCTGCAAATGACGCTGGCAAGCTGCAAATGACACTGGGCAAGCTGCAAATGACACTGGGCAAGCTGCAAATGACGCTGGGCAAGCTGCAAATTACGCTGAGCAAGGCTGGGCAAGGCTGCAAATGGCGCTGGGCAAGCTGCAAATGACGCTTAAATGTAAGTTTTTCTTTTCCCTAAACTTCCCTCCTAAAACTTTTTTTCCTTAAAATGCCCTCCTAAACTTGGGGTGCGTGTTATACGCCGGTGCGTGTTATACGCCGATAAATACGGTAATTCATGCAACGCTGTACCCAAATAAAATGTATGTCCTTTTTTTCCCACAAATAGAGCTTTATTTTGGTGGTATTTGATCACCTTTGCGGTTTTTATTTTTGTGCTATAAACAAAAAAAGACCCACAACTTTGAAAAAAAAAATACTTTACTTTTTTTACAATAAAAAATTTTACAAAATCTAATTTCCTGACAGACTCCATGGCAGCCAACGTATGGGTTAATCCCGCCTCTCCTACCTCATAGGACCCCACTCCCATAAATCTTTGCTCCCAGCTAGGTACCGTGTTCCTTTTTTGTCCTCCTCCTTAGGACTAAAGAGGTAGTTCTTACCTTAAGGAGTAGTTGATCCAGGCCTGGCGTTTCCCCTTGCGTTGGCGATGGAAGAATGGCGGTGTTGCAGTCCAGTTACCCAGCTATTAGCAGGGTGGATACGGGTGATGTTGTGGTGCCCTGAAGAGCTTACTATCCAGTCATTGACTGGCAAGCGGCAGTTTGGCCAATCGTCCTCGCTATTAGCAGGAGGCCTCCCCCCCCCCCATCGATACCCGGTCATGGTCGCCTAGGAGGCGCTTGAGGGTCAGGTCGGATCATCTTCGTGCTGGATGGGTATCGTATGTTTACTTGTTTCTCCATGGCAGCCTGTGTGTATTCTGTGTGTGTTTCTGTCTTCCTGGTATGGCGGCTGGAGCGCATCTGCGTTCCAGTCCGCCGCTGCTCGTTCCTACTGCGCGTGCGCACGGCCTCGATCCAGATCGAGGCTTGGTTTGCGCCTGCGCGGTTCGACGGGTCAGCGGTGGCCGCGCATGCGCGCGGACGTCGGGGGGCGGCGTGCGACGACGCTCGGAGCGCCGTGACGTCATCCAGGCGGCAAATTCAAATAGCTGTCAGATACAGCTATGCCCTGGCTTCATACAGACACTGCAGACGCCGGTTCTTGTACTGACAATACTTGTGGAAGGTAGGCTGGGTGCTTTCTATTCATATGCTATGAGTTTCTGTGGTTATGCTGTTCCTTGAATGTTTATGGTCTATATTTCACCTGCAGTCTCTGCTGTTCTGTTGCCATGGATGTGTCGTCGCCGCCTAGTGGTCAGCCCTTATGCCGCAGGTAGGACGGAATATTTTTTTCCCTCTGCCTGTTTTGCATGGGTTTTTGAGGATTGGGGAATTATAAAGTATTTTTTCTTTCCTGTTGTGTCCTCAGCCCTTCTAGGTCCGATCATCATTCAGTAGCACGTGAAGAAAAATCTAGGTCACAGCGTGACCAATCAAAATCAAAGTCTTCTTCTAGACATCATACGGATAGGTCAAGGTCCGGATCTAAACGTGATTCCCACCGCCATTCTGGTCGCCCAGAGAAAAAAGCCTGCTGGGGGTGTAGGGCTCATGTCCCGGAGGACAAATCCCTATGTGAAGCATGCTACTCCAAGGCTGTGAGGGAGAGAGGTGCAGGAGACCAGCAGGTGGAAGCACTGGTTAGAAAGGTTGTACAGGAATCTCTGAATAGGACGGATTCAGCCCACACAGCCATTCCTCCCTCAGCACCAGCCTCAGCCGCGGACGTAGTGGATCTTGAAGTTCCAGGTCCTTCTCATGACAATTTTTCATCAAATGGATCCTCCGATAGTGAGGTTGAGGTGGATGAATATGGAGCGGGGTTCGACTTCTCCCAGGTTCCTCATCTGGTCAGGGCAGTTAAAGACGCACTGAAATGGGAAGACCCAATAGAGATGCCCTCCAAACAGAAAAAGTATTTCAAGCATCTGAAAAAAGAGCGCCCGAATTTCCCCTTCTTGGGGGAGCTAGGTGAAATCATATCTGATGAATGGGGGAAGGTTGAAAGAAAGAACTCTTTGATCACCAAAGTAGCGAAAATGTACCCATTCAGGAGTGAGGAGGTGAAATACCTGGATTCAGCCCCCCTCATTGATGCTGCACTGATGAGATTGGTGAGACATGTTACGCTTCCACTGGAAGACACAGTGTCATTCAGAGACGGTCTGGAAAGGAAGATCGATACTGATCTCAAACGAGTATATATCACCGCTGGGATGGCCTGCAAGCCGGCCTTGGCTCTTGCGGCCTTGTCAAAAGCCATGGAAACCTGGACAGATGACGTGGGTGCAATCCTGGGAAGTATATCCCAAGATGTGCTCAGGAATTCTCCTGTACATGAATTAAGGATGGCATCGGCTTTTCTGGGGGAAGCATCCCTGGACATTATCCGGTTAGTATCGCGTGTCATGCTATCTTCGGTCACAGCTAAACGTGCTCTATGGTTACGTCCATGGGCAGCGGATCCTGCCTCCAAACAGGCATGGTGCAAGATTCCCTTTGAGGGTTCTTCCCTCTTTGGGAACAAGCTGGACTCGGCCATCACACGCGCTACTGGGGGTAAGTCGGGTTTTCTACCCCAGGATCGTCGTCTCTTGAGCCAGAGAAGAACCCAACCCAGACAGGATCAGGAGCGTGCTAGGGACGCACGGCGATACAGACCTGGTAGGGAATTCAGAAAAAACTGGAAAAGAAACCAACCTTCAGGTCAGAAATCCACAAAGGCCACGTCTTCCGGGGGTCGTGATGCGACTAAGTCCTTTTGATATGGAGCCTGTCCAGGTGGAGCAGGTAGGAGCACGGTTACTCCATTTCCAGCACGTCTGGGCAGCCTCGGTCCAAGATTATTGGACAATCAAAACCATCTCTACAGGTCACACCTGGACTTTCACCAACCCACCCACACACCGCTTCATTCCCACAGTTCTACCGAGATCGGAAGAGAAGAAAGAAATTCTCTTATCCTATACAGACTCCCTGATATCTCAAGGGGCCGTCATTCCGGTACCAGTGGAGGAAAAATTTCAGGGGGTATATTCCCCCCTCTTCATGGTTCTCAAAAAGAACGGGTCATGGAGGCCAGTCATCGACCTAACATATTTGAACTCCTTCATCCAGAAGGAAAGATTCAAGATGGAGACTCTCTTGACCATAAGTCAAACAATTCAGCCAGGCGATTGGATGGTCTCAGTGGACTTGAAGGACGCATATTTTCATGTGCCAATCGCGAGGAATTTTCAGCAATACCTCAGGTTCGCAGTGGAGCAGAGACATCTCCAGTTCACCTGTCTTCCTTTCGGGCTGACAACATCGCCTCGAGTGTTCTCAAAGGTACTACTGGCAGTGGTAGCCCTAATCAGGGTCAAAGGTGTCCGGTTACACCACTACCTGGACGATCTACTCCTGCTCTCGCAGGACAGAGACCAGCTTCGTTTACATCGGGACCAAGTCATCTCGGTCTTGACGGAGTTCGGCTGGTTGTTAAACAGGGAGAAGAGTCAGTTGGATCCGACCCAGTCCCTGATATTCCTAGGGGCGCAGTTCGACACGGTAAAGAGTACCATCTCCTTACCCATGGAGAAGATCCCAGTAATTCAAGACAGGATTCGGCTCGCCCTGACATGTCCTCGCCTCAGGGCTTCATATTGCCTCAGAGTTATCGGCACCATGGTGGCCACAGCTCCCATGGTAAAATGGGCACAGTGGAGGATGCGACCCTTCCAAAAGGGTTTTCTTCAACAATGGATCCCAGAGTCACAAGATCACTTTGTCAGAATGACCCCGTCCATGAGGGAGTGTCTTCCATGGTGGCTTCATCAGGAGAATCTCCTCAAGTGCCACTCTATTGCACCAATCTCCTGGATTGTGGTAACGACGGATGCCAGCAACAGCGGCTGGGGAGCCCTCTGTCTATCAGAAGTAGCCCAGGGGAAATGGGACTTCCCATCTCAAGGGGTGGTGTCAAATGTCTTGGAGCTCCGAGCTGCCTTTCAAGCTCTTCAAGCCTTCCGTCACCTGATTTCAGGAGCTTCGGTTCTGTTGAGGTTGGACAACACGACTGCGGTAGCCTACATCAAGAGACAAGGGGGTACTCGCAGTCTAGATCTACTAGAGGAGGTCAGTCCGATTATGGCTTGGGCCCAGGCGAATTTGTCGAATCTGACGGCTGTTTACCTCCCCGGAGTCCAGAATGTCCAGGCGGACTTCCTCTCAAGAGTAGCATTGGACAACAACGAGTGGTCCCTCCATATAGAAGTGTTCAATTGGATTCTGTCTCTAGGAGTAACACCAGAAGTGGACCTCTTTGCATCACCCTGCAATGCGAAACTCGAGAAGTATTACACGAGGAATCGTTGTCCCCAAGCTTATGGGATAGATGCGTTGACGGACCAGTGGAGGTTTCTCAAGGCGTATGCCTTTCCCCCAGTACCGGTCATTCTCCGTTTTCTGTCAAGACTCCGCTGGGAAGAAGCCGAAATAATAGCGGTAATTCCATATTGGCCCAACAGGCCATGGTTTCCTCTCCTGACGCAGCTCAGTTGTCGGGACCCAGTCCCTCTTCCTCCCAGGCCAGATCTCCTGCTACAGGGAGCATCGCTTCACCCATGTCCATCCCATCTCCACCTGATGGTCTGGTGGTTGAAAGGGAAAGGTTGACAGCCTTAGGGTGTCCTGACACAGCAATTGAAACCTTGATGAGTGCCAGGAGAGCGGGAACTAACAGAGTGTACCAAAGAATCTGGGCAAGATTCGTGAGTTTCATCCCTACTGTTGGAGGTTCATTTAAAGACCCGAAAATATCGGACATTCTGGGTTTCCTGCAGACAGGCCTGGAGTTGCCCTTGGCCGTCAGCTCTCTTAGAGTTCAGGTCTCTGCGATTTCTGCATTCACAGGCGTTGCTTGGGCAAAACATCCTCTCGTCAGGCAATTCTTTAAAGGTGCATCAAGACTCAGACCTCAAAGGAGGCCAAGATTCTCCAAGTGGGATCTTCCCCTCGTTTTGGACTTCTTTTCAGGAGAGGATTTTCGACAAATGGATCAATTGTCCATCAAAGATCTTTTTCTCAAGACAGTGTTCCTGGTGGCCATAACATCTGCCAAAAGGGTATCTGAGATCAGCTCTCTGGGTTTCAAAGAACCGTTTATCACCTTTTTTCCGGATAGGGTGGTCTTGATCCCTATGTTGGGATCAAATCCCAAAGTGACGTCCGTCTTTCATGAGAATCAAGAAATAGTTCTCCCAACATTCCATTCATCTGACGATTCTAGTATCCATCCTCTAGATGTCGGAGAAATCCTAAGAGTCTATCTGGAAGCAACGGCTCCCTTCCGGAAATCGGATTACCTCTTCATTTACTTTCAAGGGAAGAATAGAGGATTACGTGCTTCCTCCAGATCCATATCAGCCTGGATTGTCCAGGCTATTCAAAGGGCGTATACGGCTAAGGGTATGGTCCCTCCAGAGGCGGTGACAGCACACTCGACTAGAAGTGTTTCGACGTCTTGGGCAGCTTCCCGTCATGTGTCTGCGGAAGTGATTTGCAAAGCAGCATCATGGTCATCGATACATACATTTATGACACACTATTGTGTTGAGCCGGCGGCTCTTTCTTCAGTTAATTTTGGTTTGAATGTCTTATCTGTTGACAATGCCAATTAAAATTTTTTTTCTAAAACCAGCAATTTGTCCCACCCGGAAGTGTATGGCTAGTTATTTCCCATACGTTGGCTGCCATGGAGTCTGTCAGGAAAATGGAAAATTTATATCAAATACTTACCGTAATTTTCCTTTCCTGATGGACTCCATGGCAGCCGGAGTTCCCTCCCATTGCTGGAGTAGGCTAAGTTATGGAACACGGTACCTAGCTGGGAGCAAAGATTTATGGGAGTGGGGTCCTATGAGGTAGGAGAGGCGGGATTAACCCATACGTTGGCTGCCATGGAGTCCATCAGGAAAGGAAAATTACGGTAAGTATTTGATATACAGTCGTGGGTGTGTGTTTTTCCATTTAAACGTGGGCAAGCTGCAAATGACGCTGGCAAGCTGCAAATGACACTGGGCAAGCTGCAAAGGAGGCTGACAAGCTGCAAATGACACTGGGCAAGCTGCAAATGACACTGTGCAAGCTGCAAATGACGCTGGCAAGCTGCAAATGACACTGGGCAAGCTGCAAATGACACTGGGCAAGCTGCAAATGACGCTGGGCAAGCTGCAAATTACGCTGAGCAAGGCTGGGCAAGGCTGCAAATGGCGCTGGGCAAGCTGCAAATGACGCTTAAATGTAAGTTTTTCTTTTCCCTAAACTTCCCTCCTAAAACTTTTTTTCCTTAAAATGCCCTCCTAAACTTGGGGTGCGTGTTATACGCCGGTGCGTGTTATACGCCGATAAATACGGTAATTCATGCAACGCTGTACCCAAATAAAATGTATGTCCTTTTTTTCCCCACAAATAGAGCTTTATTTTGGTGGTATTTGATCACCTTTGCGGTTTTTATTTTTTGTGCTATAAAAAAAAAAAGACCCACAACTTTGAAAAAAAAAAAAAACTATATTTTTTACTTTCTGTTATACAACACAATAAAAAATTTTACAAAATCTAATTTCTTCATCAATTTAGGTCAACATGTATTCTGCTACATATTTTTGGTAACAAAAATCCCAGTAAGCATATATTGATTGGTTTGCACTAAAGTTATTGCGTCTACAAACTATGGGATATTTTTATAGCGTTTTTAACTTTTAGTTTTAGTAATGGCAGCGATTTTTAGCAGAACTGCAACACTAACTGACACTTTTTTTGGGGACCAGTGAAACTAATACAATGATCAGTGCTTAAAAAAATGCACTGTCACTGTACTGACACTGGCAGGGAAGGGGTTAACATCAGGGGCGATCAAAGGGTTAGGTGTGCTCCTAGGGAGTGCTTTATAACTGTGTGGGGGATGGCTTAACTGGAGGAGGAGAGAGATATGTGTTCATGCTTAGCAGAAACACAAGTTCTCCATCTTCCCTCTCTGACAGAATGGCAGTCTGCCTTGTTAACATAGGCAGACCGCTGTTCTGCCACTCCTGTCAAGGATCGTCGGGTGCTGGCGGACATTGTGTTGACCCGCTGATTGGTAAATGTGCAGTGGGCGGTCCGGAAGCGGTTAAATAAGTATATTGAAGTCTGTGATGAGTCTATCACCCCTTCCCCTAAAATGGCCCTGTTGTCAATTCTACCAGGTTCCATAAAATTGCAGCTCATTCCCAGATTTTGGAAATCCACTAACACACCTTCCCTAAAGTTATGGGTAGACATAATGAATGATACTATGCTTATGGAGGAAATGCAAGCTAGGGAAATGGATGCCTGGGAGAAATATACCAAACTGTGGTACATATGGCTACACTACTCCAATTTGAAGAAGCTTTGTAATAGACTTTTCTCTTAGGCACCATTGAAGCAAAGGTTCGGAATATGGGAAAAAGAGACCTGGATCTCCCTGCCTCCTTCCCCACTGCATTTCCACTACTTGCCCACCTCACCACTATTCCCTTTTTAGGACTTCCTCAATGATTTACTCATTTAGAGTTCTTTTAGCAGTTTTGTAACCTCTTGGAAACCTTGTGTATACCTCCTCTTCTATTCATTACTGTTTTCTTCTCTTTCTTTAATTTTTTCCTTTTTCTTTCTTACTCTTTTCCTATTTGCCTATATGCCTATATTTCCCTACTGCACAGATTTTTCAGCTTAACGAATACCATTACTCTGTCATTACAGTTTATATTTTTAGCCCTCACCCAGGGTGATGGGTTCAAAGACACCCTCATATATCTAGCACTTATTACTTGTTTTAACAATCAAAAAGATGTCTATGAGTGGCAATTGTTGTACTGCTCTTATATTGATAACAAATGTCCTTTGATTTTTCCCCTTGTCTTCACCTTTTTCTTTTTTGTACCCTCTTTTCTTTAATAAAAATATATTCAACCTAAATAAGTATATTGAAAATGCAACAGTTTATTTGGACTTGGAATCTAGTGTGGACAGATTGTTCATAGTTTGGACAAAATAGGACTTTCAGAGCCTGTTATCCTGCACTGAGATAACATGGTTGCCTGTAGACTTTGAGAACGCTGTTCTCACAGAGAAAGGTAATCGTGTTTTAATTTGCTGGTATCTCCTTTACTGCTCGTTTTTACTCTAAATCACACACTTCATAACTTTTCTTGTTTTTGTCAACCATCTCAGACTACAAAAGGCTCATAAGAAGCTGAGATCAGTAATATACACCAAGAGGTGTGTTAAAGAAAATGTAGACTTGTTTTACCAAAAATCACCACAATGTAAAGGTTTTGGCAAAAGACACATGCAAAGTTTATTTAGCTGTATACACTGCATGGCTCCTTTAACATGTAGGGTACATGCCAAAAAAATAGAGATGGAAGGCGCGCACACCTAGTGTATTTCCAGAGATAATTTAATAATAAGAAATTTTTGTATAAAGGTGGGTACTCACAAAATGCAACTGACAAAAGGCCATAAACACAGTGCATGGACATGCACAGAACACGGGGTACAGCTAACAAATTTTCGGGGGCACATCCCCTTCCTCCGAGCTAGAGCCTAGCTAGGAAGGGGGTGCGCCCCCGAAAACGCGTTAGCTGTACCCCGTGTTATGTGCATGTCCATGCACTGTGTTCATGGCCTTTTTTCAGTTGAATTTTGTGAGTACCCACTTTTATACAAAAAGCTCTTCTTATTAAATTATCTCTGGTAATGCACTAGGTGTGCACGCCTTCCATTTCTGTTTTTCTTGTAGTTCCTTTCGGATTACCCCATCTGAGGACGGCAGCATCCACCTAGTTTTGGGATACCATATATTGTATAGATTTCGCACCACCATTTTATCTGACATCTGTTACTCCACACCTTGGAAGACCTATTAGCGCTGGAAGTGACTGTGTTTAGTGTACATGCCAAGACTAGAGCTGAGTAATGGAGCGACAGGATCTTGGAGCCATCATCACTGCAGGACAGCACAGAAGAAGGTAGGTGTGTGCAAGACTAAGCTTAGGGTACAAAGGCCAGTCAACAAATTAACAGTTGCATTTTTTCCCAAATGTAGAATGCATGCACCCCTACTAAACATTTGGCCTACAGTACAACAAGGCATAAGGAGGGCCATATTTATACATGGCAAATAAAGACTGTGATCTAGGGTATAACAGAGTTACCCACATATAATTTTACCATCAATAACAAAACTCTGGGTATTGAGAAAAGTTTGTTGCCTGATTTTTTGCAAGGCTCATTTTCCCCCTGTAGAAGGTGAAAGAGTATCAATGAAGAATCCTTGCTACAGTCACAGAAAGTGAAATCATATTTCACATCATCAAAGTGGCTAAGTGGGAGCACAAAGCATGAGCCTTGGTGTTAGGGCCCTGAGCAAGAACATTTAGGTTTTTTTATGCATCTTAAAGATATGTGACCCTACCTAGCCTTGTAGGAGCTTAAATCATTAGTTTTTCTAAATGCTCAACTGTCATACGAATATGTGTGTGTTTTCATTGTCGATGTGGGGGCCACAGATAACATTCTGACTACTTACAGGGACAACTAGGCATGTAGAACCAAAAATGCTAGGTTCCAAGTAATCTTTCTATCAATGGCATATAGATCTTTGAATATTTTGGAAAAAGCAGTGCATACTGGCCATTATTGACCTGCGTGTTTTGTTACAAACCATCCGGACCAAACATTAATTCTACTGAAAACTAATCATAAATCCTGTCACTCGGTATAATGCAAGAACAACAGAATTGGTGTGCATTTGCCTAGGCTTAAATGTGACAACATATACATTTTGTAAACAAGACTTCTATGGAAAGATCTGACTTTACGTCTTGCCTGCATAATAAATACACATACCTGCCTGTAATGGTGTTAACTTCATCAACCCATGCATGGCTAATTACTATATCACCACAAGCAGATCATTTTAATGACAATGAATCCATGTATGCAATACAAATGTCTTCCCTGCCCAGTTGCTATCCAATCGGACATTGGTCATTCATGAAGAAAAATGCATTCACTGATCCACATGACACATGTGACCTTTCCAATTGTTGCTGCATGATCTGAAAGTTTTCCATAAGTAGCAAACAATGGTACTGTCCTCCCCAAATGTTGCTGAATACAGTTACAATGTTTCACAAGCAATTAAATTGTTTGCAACATTGCGTACAAATTACAGTGATAATGTTTGAGGACTAATTCATAGTTACCTCTACAGTTGAAGAAAGTCCCTGTATATGTGATCCACGAAGAAGAAACATTTTGAGCCATTCTTCTATATCTTCCAATACACTTGTATCAGAGGTGCTCCGGTCAAGAGGTGGATTGAATGCAACTTCACCATTAATCAGTTCAACATCAATGTTCAGTACGGGAATGTGCTGTAAAGAGGTCACAAAACGTCACCTTACCATTGTGATCATTACATACAAAGCAAGCCATATGTTTATTTCTTTGTTTTTTTTCAATCAAAATAGCTGAATAATATATTAGTGGTGTTAACCGCTTTAAGACCGGGCCTCTTTTTTAGATGTGGTGTTTACAAGTTAAAAACTGTTTTGTTTTTTTTTGCTCGAAAATTAAATAATTACTTAGAACCCCCAAACATTATACATTTTTTTTTCTAACACCCTAGAGAATAAAATGGCGCTTGTTGTGATACTTTCTGTCACACCGTATTTGCGCAGCCGTTTCCAAGCGCACTTTTTTTTTTTTTAAAAATACACTTTTTTAATTAAAAAAATAAGAAAACAGTAAAGTTAGCCCTTTTTTTTTTATATTGTGAAATATAATGTTACACCGAGTAAATTGATAACCAACATGTCACGCTTCGAAATTGCGCCCGCTCGTGGAATGGCGACAAACTTTTACCCTTAAAAAACTCTCAGCGACATTTAAAAAATTCTACAGGTTGCATGTTTTGCATTACAGAATAGGTCTAGGGCTAGCTTTATTGTTCTCGCTCTACCGATCGTGGGGATACCTCACATGTGTGGTTTGAACACCGTTTTCATATGTGGGCGCTACTTACGTGTGCGTTCGCTTCTGCACGTGAGCTTGGCGGGACGGGGCAAGTTTAAAATCTTTTTTTTTTATTATTTATTTTACCTTTTATTTCTTTAATTGTGTCACTTTTATTCCTATTACAAGGAATATAAACATCCCTTGTAATAGAAAAAAAAAGCATGACAGGACCACTTAAATATGAGATCTGGGGTCAAAAAGACCTCAAATCTCATATTTACACTAAAATGCATTTAAAAAAAAAAATGTTGTGATTTGAAAAAATGAAAAAATAAAATGGTCCTTTAAGAGCTATGGGCAGAAGTGACGTTTTGACACAGTGTCATGGAGATGGGTGGAGGCCATTTTCCCTTCACTCGTCTCCATGCACAGCCACAGGAAGGATCCGATCGCCTCCGCCGCTGCTGACAGCTCCGGATTGCGATGGAGGGCACCAGATCGTGGCTGGAGGGGGGGCCCCTCTCCCGCCGGAGATAAAAGTTCTCTTGTGGTGAATCTGCCACAGAGACCACTTTTATCTTGTACCGGACCACCAGCCAAACACGGGGATACTGGGGTTATGGCAGCTAGCTGCTGTCATAACAACGATATCCATCCTCAAAGTAAGGACGTACATCAGCGTGCGGCGGTCCAGAAGTGGTTAAAAAATATATTATAAAACAGGACTGCAAGATTGTTACCACTCTGTGAAACGTAATACATTTATACTATAGAGCTATAGTACTATAGAACTATACACCAGTTGCCCTCACAATTTAGAAATAAGCAAATACAATGGTATATTAACTTAAATGATCTGCTGTTATATACTTCAGTGCATTTCTCTGCCATACCATGTGATAAGTTACATTGATAATACATGAGCTTTAGGTATGAAAGAAAAGCAATCTCACTTCATGGTCCAGCAGTGTGTTTAGCAGTGCAGCCAAGCTGGATATAGTTAGTTTCTTTAGCCCTTGTAGAATTATAGCATCAATGTGCATTATAAATTCCTGCCATGCAGGTGATGCCTCACTGATCCCAAAAGCAACAAAGGACTGCTGAACAAGGCTGTGGATCCTGTGCCCATCAGAAAGCAGCAAGTTCTCCAGATCGTACTCCATTTCCCTAAAAATACACATACAGCAAAACAAATAAGTGGCATAGCAGTGGAATTTATCAGCAAACACACAATGAACATCAACAATAGCTCAGTGGTCAGTACTGTGCAGCTTCCAACAAGGCTCTATAAGATCAATTATTATTATTATTATAGGAAATGTATATATCACCAACAGTTTGCACAGCACTTTACTAAATGGACAATGTTATCTATTGCTGTAAATGGTACTGTATGCAAACTCTCTGAGACAGCTACGGGTCTTGGGTGTTCACTGGGATATTTTTGCAGCTACTAAATAAGGGCCCTTTCACACCACATGCAACGACAATCAGAAATCCATCTACTAGGCTCAATTCATACCAACAAGTTGTATTAGTGTGTGCTGGGTGAAAAAAAACACAGTGTGCTGCAACATGACTTGAAAAAAAAATGCACATCAATGTAATGCCTTAAAAAGATGCATGTCAGCCTTGACCCCTGGCCTTGGCCGGAGGGTCTTTGTTAGTTCATAGTTCACACTCTATGACACATTTTCTTCTGTGTTTTTTGCGTGAAATTTTGTGTCTAATGCTCATTTCACCATGTGTGGGAATTTTTCATCTGTTCTCTTTGTATTTCAAGAAATATTTATGTAGCACCCTCCTAGGTAGGTGCTAGAAGAGAGTATAGTTTTTTTTATCTTTCTGTTTACCAGGAAGATGGTCAGGTAAAACTTAGGGTGCTCTCTGCCTACAGGGGAGCAGGATCTATTGGTTAGGTCTGCTCATTGTACTCCAGTGCAGCTCAGCTTCTTCTGACTGTCCCCCACTGGTCCAAGAGGGAGGCATATTGGACAGTGGGAGGGGACCTGACAAGTGAGTGCACAGGTTTTGTTACAGCCCTGGCAATTGGCAGAAGGAAAGTGCTGCATTGCATTGTGGGATACTGTATAAAAAGCCAGAGTACATGTGCTTGGGGTGAGTTCAGCCGGGGAACAAAGCCCAGGAGGGAGAGGCGGCTGTGCAGCCTTGGATGGTTGACCCAGGGGCCGAGAGAGAGAGATAGAAGCTGAACCCAGAGGTCCTGCAGAGCTGACTGGAAGGGAGACACCAGAGAGAATCTGATTCTGCCTACTGTGAGTACAGATCTGTGTCTTTGGGGTCTGTCGAGTGAGGGCCGTCCCCTTCAGCTAGAAGTGTCAGTGGACGGGTGTCAGTAAAGGGGATGCTAGAGAGCTTCCTGAACATAATTTAATGCATCAAGTCTGCTGCTAGTGAGAGCAAGAATACTTAATTCTTCCATACATGTGGCTGTATGGTCAAAAGCAGTGTGTCTGCTTCTACAGATAATCCAGTGATGCCAAGTGAGAGCTGTCCTCATCTATTGTGAATAGTTCTAGTTGGAGTATCCCACTCATCCCTTCTCCCATCCAAGTTCCAGATAAAATACAAAAACCCAAATACCCGGGACTGGTCTTTGAGTAATGAACAAACGGGAGTAATGCCGCGTACACACGAGCGGATTTTCTGTCAGAAAAATCGTGGGTGGTTTTCTGCTCAAGCTTGGCTTGCATACACATGGTCACACAAAAGTCCGCTGAACTTTCGACCGTCAAGAACGCGGTGACGTACAACACTACAACGAGCTGAGAAAATTAAGTTCAATGCATCCGAGAATGCGTCGAATTGTTTCCGAGCATGCGTAGGAATTTTGCACGTAGGAATTGCTACAGACGATCGGAAATTTCCGATCGGAACTATTTCCGTCCGAAAAATTGAGAACATGCTCTCAATCTTTCGCTGGCAAGCAAAAGTCTGATGGAGCATACACACAGTCGCATTTTCCGACCAAAAACTCTCATTGGCCTTTTGCTGGCCGAATTTCCGATCGTGTGTACACGGCATAAGTGTGGAACCAGTAGGAGCTCTCAGCAACCAAGCGGGAACCCATAGTAACATAGTGGAAAATCCTCAGCAACCAAGCAGGGACCCCTAGCAACGTAGTGGGAGCCCTCTGCATCTAAGTGGGAAACCTTCTGCACCTAAGTGGGAAACCCTCTCCACTTATGCTTAAGTGGGAACCTTCTGCACCTAAGGGGGAGCCATTGGCAACCAGCTGCAGGTAACCAGGGAGAGGCCTATGAAGTTAACACATAATCACATAATTGATTCCAAATGTGTTACGTGTGTAACTTTGACTTTAGATGTGTGTTTGATCTGAAGAAGGGCGTAAGCTTGAGCCCAAAACGCAATGAACTTACACATCATGTAATGTTTGTTTGAACTTTGGTTCAATAATAACATTTTAAGTGCAGCGATCCTCTGAACTTTTTCTTATATACATATATATATATATATATATATATATATATATATATATATATATATATATAGTATCTCACAAAAGTGAGTACACCCCTCACATTTTTGTGACAACACTAAAGAAATTACACTTTGTTACATTGTAAAGTAGTGAGTGTACAGCTTGTATAACAGTGTGAATTTACTGTCACATGAGTCACATGACACCGGGGATGGAAAATGGCTAATTGGGCCCAATTTGGACATTTTCACTTAGGGGTGTACTCACTTTTGTTGCCAGCGGCTTAGACATTAATGGCTGTGTGTTGAGTTATTTTGAGGGGACAGCAAATTTACAATGTTATACAAGCTGTACACTCACTACTTTACATTGTAGCAAAGTGTAATTTCTTCAGTGTTGTCACATGAAAAGATATAATAAGATATTTACAAAAATGTGAGGGGTGTACTCACTTTTGTGAGATACTGTATATATATATATATATATATATATATATATATATATATATATATATATATATATATATATATACATATATATATATACACACACTGAGCAAAATTCTAAATGCAACACTTTTGTGTTTGCCCCTATTTATTATGAGCTGAACTCAAAGATCTACAACTTTTTTCTATGTACACAAAAGGCCTATTTCTCTCAAATATTGTTCACAAATCTGTCTATATCTGTGTTAGTGAGCACTTCTCCTTTGCCGAGATAATCCATCCGCCTCACAGGTGTGGTATATCAAGATGCTGATTAGACAGCATGATTATTGCACAGGTGTGCCTTAGAATGGTGACAATAAAAGGCCACTCTAAACTTTTGAGGGAGCGTGCAAATTGCATGCTGACTGCAGGAATGTCCACCAGAGCTGTTGCCCTTGAGTTGAATGTTCATTTCTCTACCATAAGCCATCTCCAAAGGCGTTTCAGAGAATTTGGCAGTACATCCAACCGGCCTCACAACCGCAGACCACATGTAATCACACCAGCCCAGGACCTCCACATCCAGCATCTTCACCTCCAAGATTGTCTGAGACCAGCTATCCGGACAGCTGCTGCAACAATCGGTTTGCATAACCAAAGAATTTCTGCACAAACTGTCAGAAACCATCTCAGGGAAGCTCATCTGCATGCTCGTCTCGACTTGACTGCAGTTCATCATCGTAACTAACTTGAGTGGGCAAATGCTCACATTCAGTGACGTCTGGCACTTTGGAGAGTTGTTCTCTTCACGGATGAATAACGGTTTTCACTGTACAGGGCAGATGCCAGAAAGCGTGTATGGCTTTGTGTGGGTAAGCGGTTGGCTGATGTCAATGTTGTGGATCGAGTGGCCCATGGTGGCGGTGGGGTCATGTATGGGCAGGCGTATGCTATGGACCATGAACACAGGTGCATTTTATTGATGACATTGTGAATGCACAGAGATACTGTGACAAGATTCTGAGGCCCATTGTTGTGTCATTCATCCATGACCATCACCTCATGTTGCAGCATGATAATGCACGGCCCCATGTTGCAAGGATTTGTACACAATTTCTGGAAGCTGAAAACATCCCAGTTCTTACATGGCCAGCATATTCACCGGACATGTCACCCATTGAGCATGTTTGGAATGCTCTGGATCGGCGTATACGACAGCGTGTTTCAGTTCCTGACAATATCCAGCAACTTTGCACAGCCATTGAAGAGGAATGGACCAACATTCCACAGGTCACAATCAACAACCTGATCAACTCTATGCGAAGGAGATGTGCTGCACTACGTGAGGCAAATGGTGGTCACTCAAAACTTGCGAAATCTGTGGCATTGTGCTGTGTGATAAAACTTCATATTTTAGAGTGGCCTTTTATTGTCACCAGTCTAAGGCACACCTATGCAATCTGGCAGGCCAGGAAAGGGGTGGGGACGAACGAGCGCCCCCCACCCTATGTGAATGAGTATGGGGTACGATGTACCCCTACCCATTCACCTGAAGGTGTAAAATGTAAAGTAAAAAAAACACCCACACTTTTGAAAAAATAGTTTATTGCACTGCTCCGGGGGTCTTCTTCTGTCTTGGGGGTCTTCTCGCCGGACTCCCCCGCCATTTACCAAGCTCTTTTACCGAGCGGAGAAGTCCGGCTACCTTCTTCGTCGTCGTCGCCGCCGTCGTCTGGGGGGTCTCGATCCGCCTTCGGGGGTCTTCCGGGGTCTTCCGGGGGTCTCTTCTGTTCTTGCGGCGGTCGTCGTCTTCCGCGCCGCCGGCGCCTTCTTTTTCTTCTTGTCCTTCTTCTTGTTCTTCTTCTTCCGATGTTGACCCGATGCTCTCTCTGCCCGGAATGCCAGAGCCGCGCTGCGCTGGGACTTATATAGGGACATGGGGACAGGGTCACATGCTCATGCCACATGGTGACCCGCCCCCTTGCGATGTCACAGTCCCAGCATCCTCCGGGACTGTGACAACACAAGGGGGCGGGGTCACCATGTGACATGAGCATGTGACCCTGTCCCCATGTCCCTATATAAGTCCCAGCGCAGCGCGGCTCTGGCATTCCGGGCAGAGAGAGCATCGGGTCAACATCGGAAGAAGAAGAAGAACAAGAAGAAGGACAAGAAGAAGAAGAAAGCGCCGGCGGCGCGGAAGACGACGACCGCCGCAAGAACAGAAGAGACCCCAGGAAGACCCCGGAAGACCCCCGAAGGCGGATCGAGACCCCCCAGACGACGGCGGCGACAACGAAGAAGGTAGCCGGACTTCCCCGCTCGGTAAAAGAGCTTGGTAAATGGCGGGGGAGTCCGGCGAGAAGACCCCAAGACGGAAGAAGACCCCCGGAGCAGTGCAATAAACAATTTTTTCAAAAGTGTGGTGTTTTTTTTACTTTACATTTTACACCTTAGGTGAATGGGTAGGGGTACATCGTACCCCATACTCATTCACATAGGGTGGGGGGCCGGGATCTGAGTGCCCCCTTATAAAATCAGCATCGATAATGCCACAGGCCCTTGTGATGGGGACAAGGGCTTTGGATAGATGTTTACGGCTCAGGAGGGGGGGGCGCTCGTTCGTCCCCACCCCTTTCCTGGCCTCAGGCTGCATGCAAAGGGGATTTGGGGGGAACCCCCAAGTGCTCACTAACACATTTAGATTTAGATTGTCCGCCGGAGAATTTGTGAACAATAGTCCGGGCGTGTTGAGAGACAAATAGGCTTTTTGTGCATTCATAGAAAAAGCATCATAGATCTGAGGTTGATTATTCAGCTCAAGATGAGAAAATAGGCTTTTTGGGAAAAACATATAAAAAGGGGCAAACATAAAATTGTTGCATTTATTATTTTTCTCAGTATATATATAGATAAATATATTTAATCATTTTAGCTGCTTGCCTATAGATTTACTTCTGACTCAATGATGGGTTTTCGAGACTGCTTATATATTCTTGTTATGTGTTTCAAACAAATGTTTTAACAAATTATACAGGTCTCTTACTAGAAACATACTACTGAATGTACTTTAACAAATATATACAGGTCTCTTACAATGCAGATATTGCCAGTGGTGGTACTACTGAAACCACTGCTACTGGTTAACATCTATTAGATATAAAAAAAAGCGAAGAAAAAAAATACTTTATAGCATGCATGTCAACTCAGCATTATTTGCAATGCATGGGTCCTCACACAACAAAGACAGCACTAGACACTTTAGGGGTAGGGAATGATGTTAATGCAATGTAAAGGGCTGTGGTAATACCTGTAATAAATAATGAGAAACCGCTGTATACATAAAAAAAGGACATTCAGTGTTAATGGTAAATGAGCTCTGTACTCACTATCATTCATCACATCCATGACTATTGATATCAAATTAAATGTTTGTTATGAAAACAAGGTTTGCTGTGCACCATGATGCTGTGAGCCCACTAATGAGCTTGTAATTATTTGTAACAATGCTGAAGCTGTTATAGAGATCAGTGCAGATGTAGGAAGTAGAAAATTCAATATAATCAGTGCTCTCATCCATGCTCCAAGTGAACAAGCTCATTCCATCTCTCAGAATCTGCAGAAAGAAAGCAACCACTGTGAAATTGATCTACTTATGAAATGGGAAAAATAAATTTAGGAGTAAAATAGCTCATAAATAGCTTAGTGTTCAACGGATGATTATTTACTTCAATCGTAACAACACATAGAAATGAGTATGCTAGTTAAAAGTTTGATTCTGAGAAATTACATGTCAAAGCCTGTGTCGCCAAACATTTTTAGAACATATGAAAAGTACCTCTGAGATCTTTAACAGTTTTTTTTCAAATAGCGCCATCTGCTGGGATGAGATTGACTTCATAACTTCATTATACTTTGAGACTACTGTTTCCAGACGGGTAGACAGCATTTTCAGCCTGTTTGTTTCCATGTTGCTTACAAGAGATCCAACTTGTTCAGGGAGCTATAAAATTACATAATTCTGTTTATGTATAAGGTAGCTGTTTGACAAAATAAAATATTCCTAAGCAGCAGTTTAAAGTTAAAATTCAGCAATACAGGCAGTTCCAGCATTACAAACAAGATAGGTTGTGTAGATTTGTTCTTAAGTTGAATTTGTATGTAAGTTGGAACTGGTAAATTTATTAAGTGTAATTCCAGCAAAAATATATATATTTTTAAGTTTTTTTGGGTAGCATAGGGAAGGGTTAACATCCCTGTAATGTTTGTTTTGCTGTCTACGCCCCTGTTCAGAAGATTTCACCTCACTTTCTCTCCCTGTGACAATTGGATTTTGAAAATGTTGGGTTGTTGCGGAAACAAGGATTGGTGATAAAGCTTCAGTGGAGACATCTTTTTCCCATCATAACTCTTAAGCCCCATACACACGGTCGGACTTTTTCATGGATTCTGTCCGATCGGACAATGTTGTTGAAAAATCAGACCGTGTGTATGCACCATCGGACAGTGTACGTCGGATTGTCCGCCGGACAAAGTCTTATCTCCTGCTGGAAAGATTTGCCGACAACACGGTCCGATCACACCAAATCCGATCGTGTGTACGGTTGTCCGACCGGACAAAGTGCTACGCATGCTCAGATCACATTACAAGACCAAAGCTATTGGCTACTAGCCTCTACGTAGTCCCGTCGTAGGCAACAAACGTCACCACGTTCAGAATGATCGGATTTTCCGACAACTTTGTCTGACCGTGTGTACGCAAAACCAACATCAGACAAAGTATGACGGACATGGTCCGACGGACCTGGTCCTCGAATAATCCGCGC
This sequence comes from Lithobates sylvaticus, assembly GCA_028564925.1. Lineage (NCBI taxonomy): Eukaryota > Metazoa > Chordata > Amphibia > Anura > Ranidae > Lithobates > Lithobates sylvaticus. Next base: position 361,087,395 of record CM053027.1, on the reverse strand, counting down.
GTGTGTATGGGGCTTTACAGGAATGAATTTCCCTTCCTTGGGGTAGATTTTCTCTCACTTCCTGTTGTCGCTCGGGGACTGCCGGTAATTGTTTTAATCTAGAATGCAGAAAAATGTGTACCATATATACTGTATAAATATATATATCTCGCAAAAGTGAGTACACCCCTCACATTTTTGTCAATATTTTATTATATCTTTTCATGTGACAACACTGAAGAAATTACAGTTTGCTGTAAAGTAGTGAGTGTACAGCTTGTATAACAGTGTAAATTTGCTGTCCCCTCAAAATAACACAACACACAGCCATTAATATCTAAAACGCTGGCAACAAAAGTGATTTCACCCCAAATTGAAAATGTCCAAATTGGGCCCACTTAGCCATTTTCCCTCCCCGGTGACAGGTGACTCATTAGTGTTACAAGGTCTCAGGTGTGAATGGGGAGCAGGTGTGTTAAATTTGGTGTTATCGCTCTCACTCGCTCATACTGGTCACTGGAAGTTCAACATGGCACCTCATGGCAAAGAACTCTCTGAGGATCTGAAAAAAGAATTGTTGCTCTACATAAAGAGGGCCTAGGCTATAAGAGTTCACGTGCTCAGTGTCATATACAGAGGCTGTCATTGGGAAATAGACATATGAGTGCTGCCAGCATTGCTGCAGAAGTTGAAGAGGTGGGGGGTCAGCCTGTCAGTGCTCTTGTGCTACTTCTAAAGATGATGCACAAGAAAGCCCTCAAACAGTTTGCTGAAGACAAGCAGACTAAGGACATGGATTACTGGAACCATGTCCTGTGGTCTGATGAGACCAAGATACCTTTATTTGGTTCATATGGTGTCAAGCATATGTGGCGGCAACCAGGTGAGTACAAAGACAAGTGTGTCTTGCCTACAGTCAAGCATGGTGGTGGGAGTATCATGGTCTGGGGCTGCATGAGTGCTGCCGGCACTGGAGAGCTACAGTTCATTGAGGGAACCATGAATGCCAACCTGTACTGTACTTTGGGCCCAATTTGGACATTTTCACTTAGGGGTGTACTCACTTTTGTTGCCAGCGGTTTAGACATTGATGGCTGTGTGTTGAGTTATTTTGAGGGGGCAGCAAATTTACACTGTTATTCTCACTACTTTACATTGTAGTAAAAGTATAATTTCTTCAGTGTTGTCACATGAAAAGATATAATAAAATATTTACAAAAATGTGAGGGGTGTACTCACTTTTGTGAGATACTGTATATATATATATATATATATATATATATATATATATATATATATATATATACAGTATATATTTATATATATATTTTTTTTTTTTATTATTCTATCAATATATATATATATATATTGATCCCTCTGATCCCTCCTGTATTGAATTGTATTATAATTGTACTGTCTTCCCTGATGTTGTAAAGCGCTACGCAAACTGCTGGCGCTAAATAAATCCTGTATAATAATAATAAATATACACACACACAGATATACATGGCTATATACAATATATATACACACACCCAGCCTAGCCAGGAACATACATTTTCTGCAAAATTACATCAGATCATAGAAGAACATTACTAGAATAATAGCACAAATATATTATAACATGTAAACCAACTTCATAGTGCAACTACTAGTCATTTCTACTAAGAGGAAACTATAATGGTCTGGGGTTAATTTCATTTTAGTCATTTTTTTAATTTTGATTATAGATCTATCTATCTATCTAGAGGGAGAGAGAGATTAGGATAGATAGATAGATAGATAGATAGATAGATAGATAGATAGATAGATAGATAGATAGATAGATAGAGTGAGATCCCTCCTCTCTGACATAACTGATGCCTCTTTTAGGTGTGTGTTCACCAGGGGGTATGGGGTTTTATTGCCTACTATGTATGTTCCAGCTCCTCCTGTTGCATTCTTCATGATATAAAACTAGTTTAAAAAACAAACAAACAGGAAGATAAGGGAAGAGTGAGAACCCCTCAGAATAGCCAATGTATGAGTGAAGATTAGGGAATTTAAAGTGATTGTAAAGTCAATTTTTTCTGGGGGGGGGGGGAGATAAAAAACATGTTATACTTACCTGCTCTGTGCAGTGGTTTTGTACAGGGCAGCCTGGATTCTCCTCTTCTCAGGTTCCTCTTTGGTGCTCCTGGCCCCTCTCTCCTGTTGAGTGCCCCCACAGCAAGCAGCTTGCTCTGGGGGCACCCTGGCAGAGTCACAGCTCCGTGTATCCATTCAGACACAGAGCTGTGGCCCGGTTCGCCCCCCTTCTCTTCTCATTGGCTATCTGACTTTGATTGACAGTAGCGGGAGACAATGGTGCTGCACTGTCTCAGCCAATGAGGAGGGGAGTCCCAGTTAGCCTAGACATTCCTACAATATCACTGGATCTAGAGGGGGCTCAGGTAAGTATTAGAGGGGCTGAGGGGGGCGGCTGCACATAGAATCTGTAAAGTTAAAAAACCTTCTGCCTTTACAATCACTTTAAGTTCAGATTATTCACCAATAGAGTTCCATAAAGATGTAAGGAACTGTTCACACATGAGAATGGATTTACAGAGTTCTATGGGTTAGCTATAATTAAGCATAGCACTGACTTTCTGCCTTGTGTTGTTTATCCCACTACAACTTCAGACTGATCTGTTTCATAAAGGATTAGTCACTGGGATGAGTTACTAAATGAGTTATGTGTATTAATTTCGGCTTGCACTTAACAGCCTAGTGAAAAAGGAATTTTATCAACATCACTTATATGACTAAATACCAGATTTATAACCAGCCGGTAAGAATATTTGAAAGTGGAAATACATCTAAGCACTTCTTTATACCTTCTCCTTAATAATTAACACTTTTACCTTCATTGTGAAAGGTGGTTTTGAGAAGTATTCTGCTTCTCGTAGATATGCCAGCAGATCTGTGTTAAGATTAATCTCTATTGTGCATAGATATACTCCAGAATCATGCATTGATGCAGTCTTCTAAAATACAGCAAAAGAAGATAAAACATAAAAAGTAATATAAACAAAAATAAACACATGCGGCATAAGATAATTATCGGGGTTTGGGTTTCCTTTGTTTTGTTTCTTTGTATGACGCAATATGCTGCCTCTAATGACGTTGTCCTAATAAAAACATTCAAAGCCTATAAATTTGGACATGTCACCATCATGCACTTTGAATGACAATTGTGCGGTCATACAACACTGTACCCAAATTAAATTTTTAACTTTTTGTTTCCACAAATAGAGCTTTCTTTTGATGGTATTTAATCACAGCTGAGATTTTTATTTTTTGCTAAACAAGCAAAAAAAGATGGAAAATTTTGCTTCATAGTTTGTTATAACATTTTGCAAACAGGTAATTTTTCTCCTTCATTGATATGCACTGATGAGGCGGCACTGGTGGGCACTGATAGCCTGCATTGATGGGCACTGATAGGCATAGTAAAGGAGGCACTGATAGGCACAGATAAGGCGGCACTGATGGGGACAGATAAGGCAGTTGGCCGTTGATAAGATGGCACTGATGGGTGGCACTGATGGGTGGCACTGATAGGTACCACTGATAGATGGCACTGATGGGCACTGATAGGTGGCACAGATAGGTGGCATCATGGGCGGCACTGATGGGCACTGGTAGGTGACACTGATGGGCACTGATAGGTGGCACTGATGTGCGCGCCCTGCAGGGGGCACGCAGGCCGCTCGGGCACTGGAGGACATCAATAGACGTACTCCAAGCAAAGCAGGTCCGTGCTGTAGCCGTCATTCGGCTATAGCAGGGATCTGAAGAAGTTAAAGTATATCAAAAGCACAAACCTCTTTTAGTTGTAGAGTGTGACAGGGTTAGAAGCTCTGTCTGTTTTTTATTGCTGGCTTTTTCCCTTGTCACTAAAACAGGAGGTGAGGGGAAATTTTCCACACAACTGTCTAAGGGATGAAGTTTTTATTACTTCCACGGGACAGGAAATAAAAGTGATTCTCCTAAGCACTTTGCGTCCCCAGGGTATAAAAGCGCTATAGATATACAAATTTAATTAAACATTCCCCCCAACATTACACATAGGGCAACAATAAAAAGCCTGACAGGTGTTATAGCCATTCCCTACTCTATCTAGAACTAGAACAAAAGCTTGGGCTTTGGATATATTTAAGATTCTAGATTTTCCTCCAAGGGTATACTGTCCTCTCTAGCATCAGAAAAGCTCCAGATCCCAATGTGATCCTCTCCCCAGCTTGATCAGCTAGTGTATGTGGCTCAGTAGTGGGGAGCAGGGCATTCTCCTTTCTTGCACAGATATTTGAAAACATTGGTTACCCTTTTTAAGAAAATAAAGCATGACATAATAGGTGTCCAACCGTTGCAAACCATGCTAAAATCAGATGCATCACTAAGATATGTAAAATCACTTTACTTCATTTTCACTGGGCAAAATATGAAAAACAATCAAGTGAAAACTGTATGTTAAAGAATGAACTTACAAGCAAAGGAAGCTTTAGGGAATCACCGATTTCTTTGTTCACGGCTGAAACCCATGATGTCACCACACTAGTTTCAAACCTGTTATGTCCATTTGAAAAACATAGTAAATTACACAGTTTAGATACATTGTATAAGAAGATCATTATTTTAAGAAACGGTACTGAATTAAAATTTATAGATACAGGAATCTTCCAATCTGCACAACTTCATTAGATGGCATATAGGAAATGATTCAACCTTTTTCACCAAGACCCCTATAGACATGCTCACTTCCATAAGCCCACATTTCTACATTAAGCTCAGGAAGAACAGTAGATTGTATGTTAGAAAATGCAATAAATCATCTGACCGAAGACAATTTAATGGCTTTAAGTCAAATAAACTTCACTGGTTTCTTGGAAGATTAAGCGAGTATTCAAGTCACACACCTGTATCCAATGCCTATTGCTTCCCCTAAGCTAGGTAAAAAGGTCTGTAGAAGCTTTCTCTATATAATAAATTCCAGGCTGTGCATTCATGTTTATGTGACAACCAACATATACTGAGACATGAATACTGTATACATGCTGTCTAATAACAGTTTGTGCACCTTTCCAGCTCTTCTGATATCTCAGTATAGATGTGTCTCAGTTCCCAGCCCATGTCTCCTTCAAGAGTGATAGGTGATACTCTCTTCAGATTTACCATAGGACCCTAGAAAGAAAGATACAATTATGAATTCATTTAGGCATACATTTCATATTAATGGCTGTCAGTGACAATCACATTGACAGAATTGTATAAAAAATAAAACAGAAACTTACAGAAATCCTTGCTCGAAGTCCCTTTATCCATAAAATATTGCTGATTGTAGGAGTCAAATTAATATGCAAAGGTGGATTATGTGTCGTTTCCAGATACATAGTCTTTACTTGATTAAGTTCTTCTACAAACATGGTATACAATTGGAGATCCTTATCCTTCAGGTGGTCCTAAAAATTATACAGAAAAACATGTCAATACTAGCAAAAACTTATTTTCCATTTATTCAATAATTATTTTGAAATAGAAAAAAACCTAAATGAATTTAATGTTCACTCAGCAGAAATTGAATAAATTATAAATGTAAATTTAAATAAATATTATAAAGCTTCAGAAAGAGAGAGCATTTTCCACTAGAAAGCAAATCCTATACCTTCAGACTGGTCTGCACCAAACTTCCCAGATGCAAGCAGATCATTCTACAGTAGATTTGTCAAGCTGACGCTAATCACCAGTTTCATTCAAAACAGCAGGGAGAAACATTCATTTGAAAGCTACACAAATGGGCTGATGAGATCCTTGAAGTAGCACATCTTCCATTCAGACCACATCATATATGAGACAATACAGTGTATGATGGCCTTGAAACTAGTCCTATATTCAAAATTACATTTCTCTACAGACAATCTGGGCAAACATAACCACTACAATTGGTATCTAAATTTTAGAGATAAAAATAAAAAAAATGTTATTACCAAAAAAGATGCAATTGTCCCTGATTGTTTTACAGCATGTTGCCATTTAAATCTGAAGTTAAAAAGTAAATCTCTATAGCTGGCCTTCCACTATGGATTTAATAGCTCTAAGCATAGGTGCCACAATGCGGCACAACATTGCATGTGATTCACACAGGGATTGCAATTTGAGCCATTAATTTTGTATGGCTCAAATTCCACCACATCCGCAGGACCTTTTTTTTTGTTGCCACACCAGAATCAGATCACATGGGTGTTCACACCCATGCATTCCAATTCAGGCAATCGCACTATTATATCTGAATTGAAATTTAGGCATTTATTGTATGCTTTTGTATTCCTTAGGTAAGTACACAATGACAATTCAAATATAACAGTGAAAAACAGTCTAATCAGATTAGGGAATGATCTGTGCGGGTAACCCTATTGGTGATGGGTCCACAGTATACCATTCTGAATTGTCATCGTATTAGCGCAGTGCACAGTATTATAGTCCTGTGGTCCCGAGTATTAATACAGCACATTATATTATTAATACATTTCCATGTCCATTTGTGGTGCTGGCAGCTTTTTTCATATAGAGACTATCAGTGCATTATCTTTTTATACATTTAAAGAGCAGTATCCATAAATTATAATAGTCAAGTAGAAATAAATATTGCATAACTTTTTTCTCTAACTGAAAGGACTGTGTTTCCTGAAAGCATTGTATACATGTACCAGATTGTAAATGCGCTACAGTATACAGAGATTAAAAGTTCAACAGTTGACTTATTACCTTTATACTTGAAAAATCCAAATATATGAGTGATCAAGCTGTAACTCCTTAGTAGGTGTTAAGAAATTAAACATAATTCAGAAGTGCTCACTAACCTAAAAGTGCCTAGCCAACTTAGATGTGGTTCTCACAGTGTTCCCACTTTCTGTTATGTAATCAAAGTACTTTAGGCTTTTAAAACATATTTATGGGGACAAAATTTGGTGACTGAACACAATTTAAGTACTAAGTACGGAGGAGATTTCAGGTTATTTTGCTGTTCACTTAAATTTAGGAAACTGTATTACTATTTATTGAACGCAAAATTATTTAAAAAATATTTATATGTCTAACAAGGATGTGAAATGTGTTTTCTGTATTAGGTCTTTGTAATATGTAAATACTCGTAGTAATGTAACACCACAAGGAAAAAACAAACATTAATGAAATCCGAATATAAGCTGTTGTAGACACAGCTATATGAAACATTTAGCAATTATTTGTACTCTCTAGAATAAATAAAATGTCTGTCCCTACAAATAAAGCCTTTTTTTCTTTTTTTACAATTACGTTTTTCGATATTAACAATATATTTCACTTTCCTTATAAATGGATGGAAGGTATCTCCTGCAACAGGTAGAAAAGAGATCTTCAACAGGAATAGTGTGTTCTAGCAGTTGTGATAGATTGTGTCAAAATAGGACTGGACACTTTTATCAAGAAAAAAATATATCAAAGGTAACCTAAATTACTAAAGTAGAACACAGATTCAGAGATTTATCCGAATGTACATTTGTAAAGCAAGTGGGAAAATGCTTTACAAAAGGTGTTTACCTTCCTATAGATCAGCCAGTCTTTCTAAGGATGAAAGTTTTTGTCTGTCTAGACTAACTGGACATGTGTCTTTTGCACCCTATGTAACTTAAAATAGAGAGTATAGGCCTGTACAAAGATGTACTGGAAATATACTGTAGATATTCTTACCTGAGTATTCTGAAGCAAATTGTTTCCTAGCAGACCACAAGCTATCTGAACCACTTCATTGGACATTAGTTTAAGCAGGATTACAAATACTTTACGTTGCTGATAGTATCTATAAAAAAAAAAAAAACAATTACATTATAAGTATTTAGTCATCATACATGTATGTGTATGCAATTATCTATCATAAAAAATATATTATTTGATATGAATAATTAACATATATTTTTGCAACACAAGAAAAATGCTTAGTTGTAGGAATATCATGACAATTGCTCATTGTCTCTTATTATCACAAGACTAAAAAAGACCAATTTGAATGAAGAATTTTTACTGCTACCTGTTAAACACTGCATTATTGCTCCACATCACAGTCTGCATTTTATATCTTAGTGTGGAGCCTACTCAACACTGCAGAGAACACTCCATGACTGGAGTAAAGGCTAATGACAGCTACTTATAATTATATACACGTCTCTTTTAACTTATCTATCCATCTTATCTTTAACATCTATCATATTAAATTGCTGAAAGGATAACCTCTAGAAAAGTAGAATGGTTTGGGCATGTTATATGGAAGTTCATATCACTGGTGTGATGTATACAAACAGTAATGGAAAAAGGAAGAGACCAACAATTGGGGAGATCAGGTAGGTAGTGGGGGACACAATTTACTAAGAGGTAATGGAGGGTATATAACTTTTCCTTATCTTGGATGACTCACTTTCACATCTATACTGTAGCTGGATAAGTACGCATTCTCATCTGTGAATGCACCTGACACTGATTACTCGTGAGTATCCCGGCAGGGGTCCTGGCGATTAGCTGCGGGAGGCAGCCCCATAGAGAGCAATTTAAGGCAATTGTTCATGCAGCGATCACATGCGAGTGCCTGGCCCTGGACGCCTGATCCTTGCATAAGCAATTACATGTGAGAGTCTGTGACTAGCTTTAAGGAAGTGGCAGTCTTCCATTGCATTCAATGTGGCTGCCTCCTGCAAAAAATCACTGGGAACCCCCACAGGACAATGTAATCGGTGTTAGGTGCATGCTTTTGTGTCAGCTACTAGATGCAAGAGATACAGTAACAAGAAAATTGGTTGTGGACATAAATACACACAGTTTGGAGCTATAGTGGCCTTTGGAAGGGCCAGGAGCAACAAGAAGGAGTTAGATAGGCCATACATGATTCATTTTCATTTGTTCAACCAGCGGGTAGAACAAAAGAAAATGAATGGTTTCCCACACATTGAAGCTGGATGGGGGAATCCCTCCTGTGGAGCTATTGTATTCTGACATTGGGGAGGCTCCCTCACCCTCAGAATACACTCATCAGCACCACCAGCTGTAGCTGGTAGCAGTGGTTGAGCAAACAGTTTCCAACAGGCTGGTTGTACAGAAGTCAATTGAGAAAGCGACTTTTGTACAACCAGCCTGCCCATAGATGGATCAAAATTTGGCTGAACTGGCCATATTTCGATCCATCTATGGACGGTTTTAGTATGTCTTACTAAAGTAAATAGTTGTAGAGACAGATTGTCACTGTGTAAAGAAGCAGATAGTAACAGGGAGACACTGATTAAAGACAGGTGGTTGTTGCTTACAAAAGAAAGTAGTCTCCAATCAGTCTGGAGAAGATAGAGTGGTGCAGCTCTGTCCATAGTGGGACAGACAGAGGCCCCAAGCCACAAGAAAAAAAAAAAAAACAGGAGGCTGCACACGTTTTGTCTGCAATATTCTGAAAACCCCCAAGGGTAAGGATTTTGTATTTTCTTTCGAACAAAAATAGGCAGAATGCTAAAAAGTTCTCTGCTGGGTGGACTGAGTTCCTGAAACAATCTTGACTTGGATCAAATCCTTATAGTGTATATGATTAAATTCCCAGACTTTAGGGGGATATACATTTGGAACAGTGTGTCACTATGGATAATTCACATCTTTTATGTAAACTATAAATGCATATGTATACCTGTTAATGTTTTAAAACAGATTTCCAAGGAAACTGTCTCTGATCTTTTATAAGGAATCCCATTCTGCACCATATGGTCTAGTAGGATCCCAATATACTATATGCCAAATGATATGTTTATTAACCTCCCTGGCAGTATGATTATTTCAGATTTTGGATGCTCAAAGCGGTACAATGTTTTGCATGGAAATTTGGCATTTCTTTTTATTGTAGGCCTGTAATTCTTAGGAATAACACACTTAAATCTATCCAAACAAGAGTCTAGTAAACAGCCGGGTATGATAAAGTTTGAAACACGAAATATAATTATAATATCATAAATAACTATAAATAATTATAACAAATAATAATATAATAATACAATTATTCAATAATGTAATCAAATTAAAAACACAAAAATTTGCTCAGTTGCAGAATTGTCGCTGTCATTACTTTTAGTGTTTGATGACGGATTTCCCCACAAATCACTATCGCTCAATTCTGCAAGTGATTCAAATTTTTTATCACTGTTTTCTAGCTGGTCTAAAACCGCTTTTGATATAAAGGGACGGTTTTGGTTGCTATGGACAATCTCCAGTTTCCAGGCAGAAAGAACAGTATTTATAATATAAAAATGCATGCAGGACACTGTATAGACCACTAGGGACAAAAGGGATGTGAAATAATTAGATAAAGAAATGTAATCTGTAAGATTACAGTGTACTGTATGTATTGTATGTGTTTCACTTTTTGGATTTGGCGCCGTTCTATGTCCCCGTGTGTCGCAACGCTCGCAGGGAACGGAGCCCGGCGCTGTGATGAATCAAGCGGAGGACGGCTCGCACACACAGCGGGAGGACATCGCAGGATCCTGGGGACAAGGTAAGTAAGCTGAACCTGGATCCTGCAATGCAATCCCGAGTGTGGCTCAGGTTACTGCTTTTGGTACTGAAAATCCACCCCGAGCCACACTCGGGAATACCATCAGGAAGTTTAAACTGAACTATAAAAACTTTTTTGCAAATGTTGTTTTTAGTAATGGTTAAGTTAGATCTTATCAGAATAGATAATATAAATGTCAGAAAGAGAGTTTTTTTAGCGTAATACAGTATTTTGTAGTTCTGACCTCCTTTCACTGTACGCAAAATATGATGTTTCAAGGTATCTTATGGTGTTTTGATTGGCTAAAGTTTGCTATAATAATAATAATAATATTCTCTTAAGTCTAATAAACATGTCCAATAAATAGGAAAATGAACAGAAACAATTCTAGTCTTTTTTTAAAACAGTTATAAAACATAACAACATAGAGATACAAATGAAAAACAATTTATCTTAAAAACAGTTGATATGATGACAAGCTGAAAGATTAAATAACATGAAATTACATCTAAAAGTTGTGATTATTTTAAATGCTTTAAGTGCAGTTACCTGGAGTGCTTCCAAACAAAATACAAATGGTGGAGCATTTGAAAAAAACATTTCTGCTTCTCTGAGTGGAGCCTGGCAGATTTTAGTTGATCATAGAACGTAACCAATGTCTTTAGGAACATCAAGTTTTCTTTTGCTTGATGCCATTCCTAGTAATAAAGAATATATTTGCAATTACAAGTTCACTAAACCGAACGACTCATTAACAGTTGTGAACTATATATTTTAAATAGTTTTTACGTAAAATGTGTACAGAATTCAACCTCCCTTAAATGAACATACATTTCTTTCTAAGGACAGCCTTATGCCGCGTACACACGGTCGGACTTTCCGACGGCAAATGTGCTAACGGAGCTTGTTGACAGAAATTCCGACCGTGTTCAGGCTCCATCGGACAGTTTCCATCAGAATTTCCGTCGCACAAAATTTGAGATCTGGTTCTTAAATTTTCCGACAACAAAATCCGTTGTTGGAAATTCTGATCGTGTGTACACAATTCCGGTGCACAAAGTGTCACGCATGCTCGAATCAAGCAGAAGAGCAGCACTGGCTATTGAACTTAATTTTTCTCGGCTCGTCGTACATGTTGTACGTCACCGCATTCTTGATGTTTGGAATTTCCGACCAACTTTGTGTGACCATGTGTATGCAAGACAAGTTTGAGCCAACATCCGTCGGAAAAAATCCATGGATTTTGTTGTCGGAAAATCCTATCATGTGTACAGGGCATTATACTATATCAGCCTTTTTCAACCAGGGTGTTCAGGCACCCTGGGGTACCTTGAGGCTTTTTCAGGGGTGCCTTGGCAAAATGCCTAAAAAATAATCAAATATATACAAGCCAACAGGTGGATCAAGCTTGCCTTTTAATTACACATATCCATGAGTCTTCATTTTGCACCGTTATGATTTTCTAGACACTGGCATCCTAACAACCAATGGTGTCATCAGTTCATTAGGACGATGTCTGTACAGCATCCTTGTTTGACCCTTCTGTACCCCTCTCCCTCAGCACTGGGTGATATTAGCTGACTGATGGAGAGAAATTGAGGGAGAAGAGAAACATTGGAATACTAGTCAGTACCAGTGTGCAAAAGTGTATTTGCTTTGGAAGAATAAATCCCCTCTAACGTTGGGTGTCTTACATGTGGATGTTGCTTCATTTGGTAAAATTAGAATAGTTTTATTCTATTATTATATTATATTATTAGAATATTTTTTTACATTTTAGAATGGGATGCCTTGGGACTGTACATGATTTTAAAGGATGTCTTCACATTGTCTTTAATTTAAAAGGGTGCCTTGACTGAAAAAAGGTTATATGATAATCACAGTCAAGGAGGCTATAAACCAGTTCCCGACCGGCTCACGCAGATATACTGCGGCAGAAATCCCATATATATACGTCTTTGGCCAACAGAGGGCGTGCAAGCCCATATTTATAGCACTGATTGCTCTATAGCTGTCAATAGTCCTAAAAATGTGTCAAAAGTGTCCGATCTGTCCGCCGCAATGTCGCAATACTGCTATAAATCGCAGATTACCACCATTACTAGTAAAAAAATCATAATAAAAATGCCATAAAAATCTTCCCTATAGTTTGTAGATGTGATAACTTTTGCGCAAACCAATCAATATACGCTTATTGTGATTTTTTTTTACCAAAAATATGTAGAAGAATACATATTGGCCTAAACTGATGAAGATTTTTTTTTTTTTTTAATTGTCGCTCTTTTTTTGTTTATAGCGCAAAAAAAAAAAAATGGCAGAGGTAATCAAATACCACCAAATGAAAGCTCTATTTGTGGGAAAATTAGGACGCAAACTTCGTTTGGGTACAGCATTGCATGACCGCGCAATTGTCAGTTAAAGCGACGCAGTGCCAAATGGTATAAAGTGTCAGGAAGGGTCAGGAAGGGGGTAAAATCTTCAGGGGCTGAAGTGGTTAAGCATTATGTTTGCTTCCTGCAAACTGTGATCTCCAATGAACACATGAATGCACTATAATGGGGTTAATACATTCTGGAAATCAAGGTTTGAGCAAATGCATTCACCTACAAGATTCCGTGTACATAGATAGTTGAAATTGCATCTGTCTGTAAAGATTACATTCTAACCAGTAGATTATTATACATATTTTGGTACTTTTGGGTTCATCGTAGTCAATTTAGCACGTATAACACGTGTACATTTTTTGTACAGTAATTAAAAACACTCTACTAAGTAAGATCATTTTTTTTTATTCTCACCTTTTGTACATCATTTGTCACTGCAGAAATTGAATTACCATACATGCTTTTAGCCTGCTCCAGATGGTAGACAATCTCTCTGGCTTCAGTAGAATTTAACTGCAGGCTGATAGATTCCAGATTGTGAATGTGCATTTCCCACATCTCCTTTTCCTGATAAATCCCTGCCATTACACCCTTGGCTTTAATCTCAGCAAGAGGTTCATGTTTGAGCACAACCTGTAGAGAAAGATTATATGAGTGAATAAATGAATGACAAAGGAATAACAACCTGAAATAAATCTGTGCTTTGCCCCAACAGATGCTTATACTTAACTCCCCTTCACACTCCTGCTGCTCCGTTTTCACTTTGAGAGCAAAGCGAGTTAGCACTAGGTAAACTCCCAATTGTGACTTAGACCTTACACAGGCAGTGGGTACCTGAGTGGTCAAGCAACCGTACTGCCACCTTGGGTGAATGGGAGTGGGCCAAATGTTCTTTTACACCCAGAAGTACCTGGTGAGGTATCAGGTAGAATCATATTAAAGTGAACCTGTTGCTTTGTCTTGTATAAAACAATTGCGTGCTACTTTAAAAAAAATTTGGGAGGGGGTTTAACACTTTTTTACACTAAACTTTATTTTTTCATATAGGGGAACAATAGTCCCCTATGTGATGCTATTTCTTTTAGACGATACATTAGGGGTCTTTTAGATCCTTTTTGTCTTTTAGCCACTTTTTATTTGAAATAAAACAATAAATGGCACTCCGGTGTTAATTTCAAATTCTTTATTTCAGTCCATTAAAATAGGTACAAAAAACAGAAAGATCTGCCGACGTCTTGCTGTTTTTGTACCCCGTTTTAATAGACTAAAATAAAGAATTTGGAATTAACTCTGTAGTGCTGTCATTTTATAGCACATATCTACAGCAATTAGTTGGAAGGGCATCCAGCAGTTTTTGTGGACAACAGTGGACCAACCCAGAGTGTTTTCTTTTCCCCATGGTTACAGGAACACATTTTATAGTTCTTACCTTGATCTGCCTTATCCAGCCAATGACTGAGGTTTCCAAAATATGTATTCCAGCTCCATGCTTGTTGAATAATGAGGTGTTTTTCAATAATTCAAGAGAGGGAATGGGAAGTACAATGGAACCCTTTAAAGAAAATTAAAGATGTTTTTGTTTAATTGTGACACATGTACGTTATGATTTCATCCACCTGACCATTTTTGTTGGCAGCTCTAGAAATGTAGTAAGTACAGTATATATGTAACTGATAGATGAATAGTAACAAGTCAGCGTTATGCCGCGTACACACGTGCGGACTTTTCCCGGCGGACCTAGTCAAGCGGACAATCCACCGGACTTTCCAGCTGGCTTCGCCGGACTTTCCGAGCGTGTGGACTTGCCCACACACGCCCGGACTTCTCCGGTGCACAGTCCGCTGGACAAAGTCCGCGGGACTTTTGAAAATGAACGGACTTGCCCACACACGGAGCAGTCCGTTCATTTCGAACGTAACTTCAGGTACGTAGCTAGCGTAGGCAGTAAATGCCGGCGCGCTAGCTCCATCACCTGGCATGGATTTAAAGGGAATCCCCATGCCGAAAAACAGCGTGGGGGTCCCCCCCAAATCCATCTCAGACCCTTATCCGAGCACGCAGCCCGGCCGGCCAGGAAAGGGGTGGGGGCGAACGAGCGCCCCCCCCCCTCCTGAGCCGTACCAGGCCGCGTGCCCTCAACATGGGGGGTGCCCTGGGGAAAGGGGGGCCGTGCGGCCCCCCCACCCCAAAACATTTTGTCCCCATGTTGATGAGGACAAGGGCCTCTTCCCGACAACCCTGGCCGTTGGTTGTCGGGGTCTGCGGGCGGGGGCTTATCGGAATCTGGGAGCCCCCTTTTATAAGGGGGCCCCCAGATCTGGCCCCCCACCCTATGTTAATGAGTATGGGGTACGATGTACCTCTACCCATTCACCTAAGGTGTAAAATGTAAAGTAAAAAAAACACACTTTTGAAAAAATATTTTATTGCACTGCTCCGGGGGTCTTCTTCCGTTAAAGTCCGTTCATTTAAAAAGTCCGGCGGACTAGCCTACTAACGGCGGGATTTGATTTGATTTGATTTGATTTGATTTGATATTGGATTTGTATTGCGCCGAATGCGCTCCATTAGGAGCGCGTCTAGGCGCACCAAGACCCTAAAAACCATAAATCTAAAAGTTGAGATTTCAACTAGAATGTTAAAAGAACAGAGCCTAGGGTGCCCAAGATGAGAGGCAAAATAAAACAGAAAGAAACCTGGGGGGGGGGGGTGGGACTAAACCCTCCAGATGGGGGAGGAAAGAGAGCATGCAAAATTCATGTTTTTTGCACAATTCCTATTCTTCATCAGATTATCCGTAAGCCTGGATAAAGAGGAAGGTTTTTAAACCCTTCCTGAAACTCAGGAGGGAGGGTAAGGACCTTAGAGACGCTGGAAGGGAGTTCCACAGCTCATTGCCTATTGTAACCAGGCGTCTGTTACCAGTAAATTTTAGTCTGCTGATTGTCGGTTCTGTGAGAAGTAAGTTAGCCGATCTGAGTGGTCTTAACGGTACATAGTGAGAGGCCCATTCAGACAGATAAATTGGGCCCAGTTTCCGGTGTGCCCTATACATATAACACATTGCCTTGAATAGTACTCGCTTGGCAATAGGAAGCCAGTGCAGTTTTTTCAGCACGGGAGAGATGTGGTCTGTTCTGGCACATCCAGAGACCAGGCGAGCAGCTTGATTCTGAGTCACTTGCAATTTTCTTTGCCACTTTAATGGAAGTCCAAGAAAGAATATGTAAGAGCAATCCAACCGGGAATGTACAAGGCCCTGTACGAGAGTTAACCGGTTTTCGTGCGAAAACAGATCTTTAATTTTCCGGAGTCTCTGTATATAAAAGTTGGAGTTTTTGATACAGAGTTTAGCGTGAGGTATAAATGACAGGCAGGGATTGTCCGCCGGACTGCCAAGTCCAGCGGATAATTTTAAAACCAAACTTAAAACTTTGGTCCGCCGGACTTTGGCGCCAAAAAGTCCGCCGACGCCCACACACGAGGGGATTGTCCACTGGACTTGAGTCCAGAGGATAATCCCGCGGGATTGTCCCTTCGTGTGTACGCGGCATTAGAAACAATTCCTATGTGTAGGCAGCGCACATTAGGTTTAAAATACAGAAACCTCACAATTAGTGCACAATAATAACAAAGTGATACAAACTATAAATTATATATCAAACCTTAAAAAAAGTCCTTCTAAAATAAGCGTCCATAAAAACTGTCCTCCACCATCCAATGGACTTCACAGTGAATACTCACCAAAAATAATTTCTGCCAAATCACAAGCAGCAACTTTGATGAGCTTGGCACAGGCTGCAATGTTTGTAAAAGAGAATCTCTTCCAACAGGCATTTTTGCTGCTTGTGATTTGGCAGCAATTACCGTCGGTGAGTTTGCATTATGTCTGGTGATTGGTGGTGCACACTTTTTCTGTGGAGGTTATGTTAATGGTGGAGGAATTCACAAATATTCGTTGGTGACTGCATATTTTATTATCTGGTGAACAGTGTGTACATTGTGTGAATACTAAATACCACACTGTGGTCCCTCTTTTTTAATGGTAAGTGAGCTTTGTCTTTACAGTAATCTGATACAACTCTGCCCCCATTTGGTCGGGTGAAACACCTGGATGAACTGGAAAAATGCTGGAGCTGATTTAAAGGGAATCCAAGAGGTCCTCTTTTCCAATTACTCCAACCATTATTTCTGGTGAGGCTTCACTTTATCTGGTAATGACCATTGGATGATGGAGGAGAATGTTTATGGATGTTTATTTCAGAAGGAGTTTTTCCACATTTGATATATCATTTATATTTTGTGGCGCTTCATTATTATTATGAAGTAACTGGTATATGCTGGCCATGCATGTAAGCTCCATATAGACTGTTTTGCTTGCAAAGGAATTTCCCCCAGAGATTAGTGAAATAAGTAAGGCTTTTTTCATCCATAGAAACCTTAGGTATAAACTAAAATCTCCAGTATCGTACAACAGCGGGCTATAATGGCAACAGATTGGAGACATACTGAGTAAAATAACAATCTTTATTATATAAGGTTAAAATTAATAAAAATATAAGTATCCAGCCCCAAACAGATGGGAAGAAAATGTATGCTTTCTATGGACTGTGAATAGCTCACAGATAATCCATATAATCAATTCTGTACATAAAAGTAAAGACAATCCAAAGGATGAGATGCTTTATGGGCTGCTGTCTGTACGGTCAACGTTAAGCCAAATATTTGGCAAAACGTTGACCGTACAAAGAGCAGCCCATAACGCATATCCTCTTTTGGATTGGTTTGACTTATGTATAGAATTGATTATATGGATTATCTGTGAGCTATTTATAGACCATAGAAAGTATCAATTTTCTCCCCATCTGTTTGGTGCTGGATACTTCTATTATTCATTTTACCTTGCATAATAAAGTTTATGTTATTTTACTCAGTTATGTCTCCACTCTGTTATCTTTATAGTTCGCTATTGTAGGATACTGGAGATTTTTGTCCAGTTATTACCTAAGCTTTTTTATTTGTTTTGATTTGGATGAGGCCAAAAAAGTATTTTTTGTTGAATTACTCTTTTTTCATCCAATCATGTACAAATTTCCTTGAATACGATTGGGTACTCTTTGCAAAGTGAAATTTTACCACATTCACTAAGCGCTGGAGAAAATTTCCCTGCAAAATGAACAGCCTATTTGCCCAAGGTGCATGCTTCTTATTGTTTTGTTTTTTTTTTTTTGTGTATAAAATGTGTTAATAGTGTATTCTTTGTAAAAATAAAAAGCGTTCTAACCTACCTGTGCTTGACCTGCAATGACTTCCAGGCTCCCAGTAAACCGTTGTAAAACATCAATGATCTTGTCATTGCTGTATATTCCACCTGCTGCACTGTGGTTTGTCAAAAGTGGCAAGTAGACTTGGTGAAGAAGACTATCAAAATACTTTAACGGGAGTCTATCACAGTCCACAGAAATCACATGATCAGCTAAAAGTGAATTGGATAATGTTATTTATGTTATATCAGGCATTTTTAATATGCACAGTATGCATAGTATCTTAATATATTTTAAAGATTGTGGTGCATTATGTTTTATAATGAACACTCATGCAAATGATAAAGGCAGGGCCAGTTTTAATATTGATTGGACGTGGACGAATCCACTGTTTGTGGGTAGTGCGGGCTCAAGGGGCAGCTGCTTTGGGCCCTACAACAATGTCTGGTCCCAGGACAGCTGCTTGCTCTGTGTTAAAGATGGCCCTGAATAAAGACAATTCATATATCCAAAGGTGTGAGTTTTTGGGTACTAGTAGACAACTCTGTTAGCTTATTTGCAGTGGGTTACAATTGAATCATTGATCTCCAGGCATTGGGAAAGCACCTCATTGCGTCAATACAAACATTTACAGTTGTTTTATCTGAACTACTACTGGATAAAATTATTGTGCCATAAACTATCCAAACAATATTCAGATTTTTTGCATGTTCTCCCTGTGCATGCATGGGTTTTCTCTGGGTACTCCAATTTCCTTCCACACTCCAAAGACATGCTGATAGGTCAGTTGGCTCCTGACTAAGTTGGCCCTAGCATGTGTATGCATGAATGTGAGTTAGATTGTAAGCTCCTTGTGAGGGAATTTCCAATATACAGTATATGTAAAGTGCTGTGTAAATTGTCAGCACTATATAAGTACCTGTAATAAATAACATTTTCTGTGAGTATTTGGTACTCTGATAAAGCAAAGTTCAAAATACTATTGTTTAAAAAGAGAAACATTGAGAAATATAAGAACAACATGAGAATCTCCGGTCCTCCTATATGGGGCCTGGGCCCCTGCAATTCAGCATACCTAATACCTTTTGAATTGAATTGCATTTTATATATATATATATATATATATATATATATATATATATATATATATTTCAAAATGGGTTTACATTTGATGCTATTTTTATTTTTATTCATATATTTTTTATGTATTTTTATATTTCATGGACTAGATCCACTTTTTGGGTAAAATAGCAAGACGAATTTCAAGTCACATTGAAGAGTGCTGTATTAATATATATTGGTTGCAAGATGGCGGCTAGGTGAAAGTGAGGCTTGGCTCTCTTTTTGTGTTATAAAATGTGATGCCCTGGAAGATGTCACAAATGATGAAACATGTCGGGCGGAGCTACGCGCTGACGTCATTACGCCCCACATGACCCCGGAAGTGCGTGTGTTTGAATTTGTTTGCCGACAAGTATTTTGGGAAATAAATGAAGTTTATGAGCTCTGCACTATCTTGGAGGATCGGGATCTCGAGGAACGGAGTTGGATGGTAGCTGTACATTGGGAAGGACGGCCTCAGATTGCCAGTGTATTCTCGAGCTAGGATCCATCCTTAGACCCCGCAGAGGGCTGTATCTGCAGGCGTGAGCGACCTTGCTGCTACAGGAGGTCCACTCCTTCTGGTAAGAGTCCCCACTTCTTTGAGTGATTGCCACACGGAGACGTCCATTTTCCCTTAGTGGTGGTAAAAGCCCTGGAAAATTTCCATCCTGCTGGAACTTTTTCATTGCAGAATTTTATTACACTATTTACTTTACCTTTCAGAGACTTTTACTTTTGTATTAATACTTATATTACTATAACATGTACATTTTTGTTATTGTATATACTCTTGATTGTTAAGTTTGATTAAGACCACTTTCACACTGAGGCGCTTTTCAGGCGCTTTCACGCTAAAACAGCGCCTAAAAAGCTCACGAAAACGTATTTCCATTAAAATCAATGAACGCTTTCACACTGGGGCAGTGTGCTGGCAGGGCTGTGAAAAACTCCCCTCCCCATTGAGATGAATGGAAAGCTCTTCAAAAGCGCCTGAAAAGCTCTTCAAAAGCGCTCAGTGTTTTTACTGGTAGTTTAAAAGCGCTTCAGTGTGAAAGTGGCCTTATAGAATTTGGTGCATTCACCTTTATTGTGTGCAATCTTTTTGTTTATTTCTCATTTACACATGAGGTGCCAGATTGGGTCCCTTTTTAGAGTACATGTGACAGGCAGTGAGGTGGTGTTATATCACCTCCTTACCACCTGTTTAAACCCCTTATGCTCCACACCAGCATCCTGCAACTGCATGCATTGCACACAGTTGCAGGAAGCTCCCATTGAGTTGAATGAGCTGCGTTCAGTGAGCATTACTGCCCACCAAACCCAACAGCAGGGACAATTTGTGCAGCAAAATCTTGCTGCAACATGTGTACACTCCCCTCTGCTGCCTTTACAGCTTAAAGTGATTGTAAACAATCACCTTGTAAAACAAACCATTCAATTTAAAATAGAAATGAAAGACAAAACATTTTTGTATAGATATAAAAAACATGATAAATACCTTTTTTTCCACCTTTATTATAAATGATTACATTCCCACTGTTCTCAGCTGCATAAGAGCTGGGGGGAGAAAAGCAGCAGCACACTGAGCTTGCCAGTGAATGTTTGTGCAGCGGAGGGCATGTCAGGACAAGTCTGATCATTGGAGGAGAGTACACAGAGTTCCCAGCATAGCTAGAGAACTGACCATGATGTGTTCTCCTGTTTAGTGTGGTCAGCTTTTAATAGAAAAGCAAGAGAGCAGGAACACCAGGGATTTCACATAAAGGAAGCAATGCAACGAGAACGGGATACTTTCTCATAAGTACATGGTACAGCAGGTACTTATCAATGGTTGAGTGGCGGTAAAAACACAGCTCAATGCATCTTTACTGCCCTCTGAAAAGTGATCTGTAGTGGATCACTTTTAAGTGGTGTTTGACAGGTGGTAAGGAAGCATTATGTTGCCTCCTCACCACCTGTTTAGCCCCTAAAAACCAACACCACTAAACTGCTGCCATGTGCATTGCACGTAGTTGCATCACAGCTCCACATGCTGCTTCACAGGTCACTATGCACACCAAGGATATTTGTTGCCATTTTTCTAGTCCAGTCAACAGCCTACTTTACAATTGTTAAAATCATGTTTGCCAATGGGTTTCTACAATCTTTGTCCACCTTTACATTTCTAAATGTTGGCTCCTATCAAAGTCAAGATAAATATAATCTGCAACAAGCTGAATGCAATGGCGTTGATTTACTAAAACTGTAGCGTGCAAAATCTGGTGCAGCTGTGCATGGTAGCCAATCAGCTTCTAACTTCAACTTTTTAAATGAAGTTTTGACAATAAAACGTGGAAGCTGATTGGTTTCTATGAAGAGCTGCACCAGATTTTGCACTCTCCATTTTAAGTAAATGAACCCCGATGTATAAATCAAACTGATAGTAGCTGCTCGTCATTTCCTAAATACAATCCACATAAATAAAAACAGGATTCTGGAGCCTTTTTTAGTGCAGGCATATACTTGTAATTAAAGGGCCAGTATATGGTTACATCACACTACACCAAAATTCAGGCAACAACAATAACCTCCCTTTCTCAGGTGACAGTTCAAACCCCAATATATCTCAGCACTCCAGTAAGCCCCAGCATTTTCCTATAATTTGCTGTCAAAGTCAGCATGATTAGCATTATAACCACCATAAAGAGTTTTACCTATACTTTCTGCTGTTAGTTTGATTGCAGTCCCCAGTTTTAAAAAACATACACATTTATTCTGTAAGACAGATGGTGGTGACAGCGTGGCTGCTAAGGATGCCTTGTCAAGCTTAAAGTAAACATATAAAGTGTGTACATCTTCATTCTTTAGAAATTCAAGGAGGCAGGATCTAAAAAAAAACAATTGGGAGAAATTTAGTTGAGGAGCTTGTTCAGTTAGAAAGACCTTTTAGTTCTTCTGGGGGGAACAGTTAATTTTGCTGTGTTGTTTACACTCTTTCAGTCTTAAGGCGGTATGGGAAACAAGGCTAAAATGCAAAATGAAGTCATCCATTGCAACCAGATATCAGTATGGTCAAGAAAGATTTATTCTTATTGGGTGTCATGGAATACTGCACTTTTAATCCTCTTAGATTGTAAGCTCTAAGTAGCAGGGCCCTCTGATTCCTACTGTATTAAAGTGTATTGTATTTGTACTGTCCACCCTCAAGTTGTAAAGCACTACGTAAACTGTTGGCGCTATATATATCCTGTATAATAA
This sequence comes from Lithobates sylvaticus, assembly GCA_028564925.1. NCBI lineage: Eukaryota > Metazoa > Chordata > Amphibia > Anura > Ranidae > Lithobates > Lithobates sylvaticus. The sequence goes on along the minus strand of CM053027.1, from coordinate 361,064,854 downwards.
TAATAATAATAACTTTCCTCATGGAATTGACCTTAGTCAGTACAACAATACAATATCCAAAGAAATGGGCAAAGTATACATGCATCAGACAATCAAAGGTCACTTTACTGAAGTCAGACCCGTACAAGATGTACTTCAAATGTCTACTATGGTTTCTACACTTTTCAACTAGTGCTTTGCTCTGTACAATACTGGACAAATTTGCTCCGTTTAATACTCTACAAATTTGCTCCGTACAATACTCTCCCAAATATATTAATGTGTCTCAAAGTAACATTTGCAAGGTACACACTGGGGCTGATTTACTAAAACTGGAGTGCAAAATCTGGAGCAGCTCTGCATAGCATCCAATCAGCTTCCATTTTTTTTTTCAAAGCTTAATTGAACAAGCTGAATTTAGAACCTGATTGACTACCATGCACAGCTACACCAGATTTTGCACTCTCCAGTTTTAGTAAATCAACCCCACAGTGCTACAGAAGACAACATAATTGTAGAGGTCCACATGTGTTTTCTGGGAATACCATGAAAATAGGATTTCTGGTCTGACAGAGTAGGTGGCTGTCAGGGAGAATAATATAGGACAATTTAAAGTAGAACTCCAGGCAAGCAGCTAAATGCCATTGCACAATAGACATTGCCAAAGGATTTATAATTCTGGTCAACCAGTCTTGTAACTTATAGACTTCTGCCATATGACACATCCAAGAAGATTCTGGATTTGTTTTTAACTTTCCTGGGTAATCTCCTTTCTAATTAGACCGGTGCTGATAAAGCTTCATTTTCCAGTCAGCCAACCGAAGACAGAGAGGTGACATATGAAGCTGTGAAGCTGAACCAGCAAAGACGCATTACCTACTTATCTATGTGTTGTGGAAAATGCATGAATCGTTAGTCTGACTGTACAAAATCCTAAATACATTGGCAGCTAAAACATCAAACATGCATGCATTTCAGTAGTGCAATTGGCTTTTTGCCCAGAGTTCTCATCTATAGTGAATGTAATGCACATCTTCATTCTGACCATGGACACTATGCTGTATACCTGGGCAAACAACCCTGAAATCAGAAAGGAACTTCGAAAAATCCACACACACTAGTAAATCCAGAATACACCATGTCTATCCTTAACCAAGATTTTGAGTATGAAATAATCAAATTCACAAGTTATACCACCACCCTTGAGTGACAATTGGCATTAGACACAATGGAGTTGGTTTATTAAACAGGCTTTTCACTTTGCAAGAGAATTTAACTTTAGTTAAGTGACTTCCAATCTTGTATAAACAAAAATGTTTTCTACTACCTGTAAGTGTGATCCAAAAGCAGGTTTTTAATTTCTTCTGTTCTTGGTCTCAAGGATGATATAATCCTGACCTCGAGCCAGTGAAGTAACTCGTCCATTTTTAAAGCAGCTGCAGAGAAATGAGCAACAAAATGTAGTAAATCATACCTATAGCAGTTATCTACATAAACAGGTAGCAAGAGGCCAGTGCTGATTTAATAAAGATTATATTATACAGTATGTCCCTGATCATTGAACAGCTTGCTACACCACATCCAAAGTGGCAGTATCAGTGGATCCTTCATTTTAACCAGTGTTTAAAATGGGGGAACCGCTAATACTGTCACTGGAGACAGAACAGCACTGGAGACAGAAAGCAATAGGTATAGTGTAACTACAGGTACCAGCACAAGGGGCCTTGAGATTTTCCAGAGGCTGGGGCACAAATAGAAACAAAAAGTCAGAGGTTCTAGCCCTTACTGTATCTAAAACCAAATACATTTTTGACTAGAAGGTATGTACTGTTTGTGTGTACTGTTTGTGTGTGAGTGATGGCCAACCTAAGGCGAAAAAAAAAAAATTACACCAGCTGTCCCCTGTGCAAGGAGAAGAGGAATACTTACCAATCCAGTAGGCAGTGCTTTGAAATTTCTCTCTCTTGAAGAGCTCTGGCACCATTGCTATCCATGACTTCTAGGCACTGTGGCTCCTCACACAACTGGCATGTCGGTAAGGCTTCATGTACATGCTGCCTACATCCGCAGCCACGGAAAAATTCAAAATGCTGGAAAATCACAGCACAATCACACCGTGACCCTGCAGCCGACGATTCTTCCACGTTCAGGAGAGAGAGACTGAAGCTCACCTTACCACAGCAGCTCCTAAACTCTGTACATTGACACATAGGCTTTTATAGAGTTGAGTTTAGGCTCCATTCACACCTAAGCATACTTCAGCGACACCTGATGGGCCGCATTTTTTTTTAGCTTTTTTGTGTGATTTTGTTGCACGTTTTTGGGGCGGCGACCTCCCTCCGCACCAAAAATGCGCCAAAGAAGCTCACGTACCAAATTTTGGCACAGGCACGTTTGGCAGATAATGCCATCATGATGAACCAGGCTGCACATGGTTAATAATAAGAAGACATTAATTGATTATGCAAATAGTGGGTTTTACATTTTTAAGTATGTGAGCTAGTGTAATAAAAGTGCTTATTCTGCACTGCTTTATTATGTAGGGCATGCTGTATATTTCATATTATGCATTGCCTCAATTCATATAGCACGCTGTACATTCCCTACTATGCAACACCTAATTGCGTATATTATCCCTTTCACGCCTAAACCTATTTCTGACATTTTTTGCTTACAAGTTAAAATCCATATTTTTTTGCTCGAAAATTACTTAGAACCTCAAACATTATATATATTTTTTTAGCAGAGACACTAGGAAATAAAATGGTGATCGTTGCAATATTTTTTTTCACACGGTATTTGCAAAGCGGTCTTTCAAACGCATTTTTGGAGGAAAAAAGACACTTTCGTGATTTAAAAAAAAAAACGAAACAGTAAAGTTAGCCCAATTTTTTGTATAATGTGAAAGATGATGTAACGCCGAGTAAATAGATAAGAAACATGTCATGCTTTGAAATTGCACACACTCATGGAATGGTGACAAACTACGGTACCTAAAAATCTCCATAGGCGACGGTTTAAAAAAAATTAATGGTTACCAGGTTAGAGTTACAGAGGATGTCTGGTGCTATAATTATTTCTTTCACTCTGACCATCGCGGCGATACCTCACATGTGTGATTTGAACACTGTTTACATTTGCATTTTCTTTGGTGCGCAGGGACGGGGGCGCTTTAAAAAAAAAATTTTTTTCTTATTTATTTTATTTTTAAAAAATATTTTACATTGTCCCTTTAAAAGAAAAAGAAATCTGATCACTTTTATTGCTGTCACAAGGATGTAAACATCCCTTGTGACAGTAATAGGTGGTGACAGGTACTCTTCATGGAGGGATCGGGAGTCCAAAAGACCCCAAATCCCTCCTTTGCACTTAAAAGTATTCAGATCGCCAAAAACTGCGGTTTTGAATACTGTAATTTTTTTTAAATTGGTGCCTTTGGCAGCCGAGTAAACCGGAAGTGACGTTGTGACATCCCTTCTGGGATTTTACATCGGAGAGTTCAGTAAATATCTACTTGGCGACATAATAGAATAACCCAGAGATCCACATAGATTTCCAGAGCATAAGGGCTGACTAACTAGAGCCCTAGATGCAGGTGCGAGCAGGAAGTGTTCAATAGACTGAGTGAGTCAGGCAGAACTGCACTGTGGGAACTGTAGTTCAGAGGAGAGAGACTCTACTGTATTCAAGAGTTTTTTAACTGCATTTCCCAGAGAAAGATTGCCAGGAGGAAAAAAGAGAAACATTTTCTCAGGCTGTAAATAACACAGTTTCCTCTTGCCATGAGGGAGACCAGAGAGTGCACTCCTCTGTCCAGTGTGCACCACCACTGCTGCATATCAGTGGCTTAAGCAGGATCTGGAACACAGAGTTCAGTGGTGCCAATAGTCAAAGTCACCTGGGTGCAGACCAGAGAATGGACTAATCGCTGTGTGTGACCGGATAATGAGCTGCAATATCACTGGGACTGGTGAGCTGGTGCTGTGGAGATTTATTATCTGCTTCTAGAGAGAATGAGCCTTTTAGAAACTGACCATACAGTCATCTAGTGTCCTTATTGCTGCCTGCAGGCTTGACTGGGACTATTCTCATGTGCACCAATTGTACAACTGGGCCCCAACGCTAGCTGGACTAAAGCTGTCCCTTTACAGCTGCTAGACAGAGGCCTTCACCTATTACTTATGCTAAGAGGTACCTCTCAGTGGACAGTGCACCATATAGTAGCCATTCTCCTAAAGTGCACTCTAGACTATAGTATTATTATTCACATTGCAGTTAATGCTTTTATTCACTGTTTATTGCTGACTTTGCTGATTCATGAGTTAATCCCTGTCTAGTGGTACAGAACTCTATTCTAAGTTACCTTGGCATAGTGATTATACTGTCTAGGAGACTGTATCTGAACCTACCTTTCGTGTGTTTATTTATTCTCAAACCCCTATTTATTCTAAATTGTATCAATACAATTAATTTACCACTCAACGATCTTGTGTCTATTTCCTTGTGCTAATTCACAGCCAAGTTAAAAGGTATCTATATGTGTTCTTATAAGTGCATGCAGAAACTAACTTTCATTCAACCAAGTGTGTCAGAGGAGCTGAGCGCAGCTTCTCATCAGGGACTCAGCTTCACAGCAGCAGGAACTGTGGTGTAGCTTTGGAACTCAGAGTCAGCATATCTATTCTGCATCTTAGTCCCTAGTAGATTTTAATGAGCCATGCAACCAGACCTCTATCTATTTAAGTGCAGTGTTAATTTCATTGACAAAAACATTTTCGTTGACTAAATTAACACTAATTTAGTCTACTAAAATACGACTAAAACTAAAACAATTTAGATGACTAAAATGCGACTAAAACTAAAATGGCATTTTAGTAAAAAGATTATGACAAACTAAATCGAAATTTGACGTCAAAATGAATACTGCCTAAGTGGCTCTTGGATGCCTAACCTTTCTCAAGCCAATGCTGGTTCTTGAACCCTGGGCTAAAACTAGCTATAGAATCCCAGACAATAAGGGACAGGGTTAACTAAAATAACAAGAGTTGCATATAAACTCTATTGCAACAAACAGGTTGAATTACTAACATACAGCAAGGTGACCACTACACACCTACTGTGTGTCACAGTCCTAGCTATCTGGTTTACTGCATGTGAGATAACAACAAGTGGACAGACATACTTCTGTCACCAGTCTTTAGATATTATGAGCACCCAAAAGCTATGGGCAACAAAAGTAAATGATTAAACATAGTGCACACAGCCCACACAACACCACAATGCAGTCGCGTAAACCGGCCACACTGGAGACAAGGCAGTTTTCCTTGTCTTGCTGTGAGGCTGCAGTGGAACTGAGCTGGAATAGACGCCCAATGCAGTCCTACTACACCTTGTGTAAATCTACCCTAAAGCAGTGCAGTGCCTTAAAGTGGTTGTTAAAGGGGTTGTAAAGGTTCATGTTTTTTCACCTTAATGCATCCTATGCATTAAGGTGAAAAAACACCTGGCAGTCACTGGCCCCCTAGCCCTCCTGTTTTACTTACCTGGACCCCCTCATTCAGTCAGTGGGGACACGCTGTCTTTCTCTCCACAGGCTCCTGATTGGATAGATTGTTAGCAGCGCAGCCATTGGCTCCCGCTGCTGTCAATCAAATCCAATGACACGGGCTCTGGGGGGCGGGGCCGAGTCGGGCATTCTGTGTCTATAGATGCAAGTGCTGGATTTGGGAGCACGCCCGCAAGGTAACCCCAAAAGAGCAGATTTGGGGCCACTCTGTGCAAAACGAGCTGCACAGTGGAGGTAAGTATGACATGTTGGTTATTAAAAAAAAAGGCCTTTACAGTTACTTTAACCCACTATATATATATATATATATATATATATATATATATATATTATATATATATATATATTTTTTTTACACCATCCTCTCTATTTAATCATGTAATGTTCACCTGTGTCTGTGCCTTATAAAAATAATGCAGCTATATACCGGTTTTCTCATCGCTGATCGGTGATCACATGACCCGCCTGTCTCCTCTCTCGGTCTGACGACTGCAGCGGGCGGGGCCAAGGATCCCCCGCTGATGTCAGTCAGAAGGGGAGGAGGAGAGGAGGAGAGAGGCATCGGATCACATGAGCGCCAATCAGCGCTGTGAAAACAGGTATATAGCTGCATTATTTTTAAAAGGCACAGGCACGGGGTGAATATTACATGATTAAACAGAAAAGATGGTGTAAAAATTGGCAGGGAGGGGGGAGGACAGAGGAGAGCACAGAGGAGGGCAGAGGAGAGAGCAGATGATGGAGGCACGTAAACTGACCGCGGTGTCAGGGCTTAGAAGTCATGATAAACCGTGGTCAGTTTACAGGGGGGAGGGCAGAACCAGGCAGTATCAGCCAGGTATTTCAGGTGATAGAAAGGGCCAAATTACACAGCAAACACTTTACAAGGCAACACTTTAAAAGGCAACCTGTCTACATTAAAATACAGCTCAACATACATGAACACATATAAACACAATGCAACTGAAAGTAAAGATATAATAAATAAACACAGGCCTCATTCACATTGGCTTAGAGATGCAGCAACATTTTTGCTGTTTTTATTGCTCTCATACCACCTGACAATGCACTAGGTAAATGGCAGGTGCATGAGACAGTATAGTATGTATGTGTTAGAGTTGCATCAAAATTTTTAGGGCATGTTGCGTTCCCTAGACTTTGTCGCAAATTGCAAGTAAGACGTAACGTTTGCTGCTTGTTATAGTCGACAAATGAACATGGCCTTGCATGTAAAATAAGAGATAATGATGACTCTATGTAATAATGTACTGTTCTGTGAAACCATTTACACATAGGTTTTGCAATCGGATGACTAGGTATGTTAATAGGGAGCTCTTTTGTTTACAATAGTTAGGTAATTGTCTTTGAAAGGGTGATGAGCTGTGCACACCAATGTTTTTTTCAGTTAACTCCGGCTCTGTTCATTAGTGTTGTGCTAATACACTGCCTGTCATGCCTAGAGGCTGTTTAGAACTACTTGTTATAGTAACGTAATGTGACAAACTCAGCGTCTACCTGAACAGTACAAGCAGGGAAGCCTTACATTAAGGCTGAATTCACACCTATGCATTTTTAGTGCTTTTTGCATTTTGCAGATTTGCACTACAGAACGTGTTCCATAGGAAACCATATTAAATTGGCTGTAGTACAAATCTGAAAAATGCAAAAAGCACTAAAACTGCATAGGTGTGAATCCAGCCTTATACAGTATTTATAAATCAGAGCATATGAGTGCTATTGTACATATTTAAAGAATGTCACTGGAAACATCACACCTCATTTTATTGATGTGATTTGTAAATTATTATGTGCAGAGTCCGTTAGAATTGGCTTTGCTGAAACCATGGCAGTAGAAGATGAATTATCAATGGTTGCTGTGGCTTAAGCTGGCCATAGATGAATTTATATTTAGCCAGTTCAGTAGGGACAAGTGAAATTCCACTCCATCTATGGCTGTTCCCGTTCATGAGAAGTGGATCTAACAATCAGCTTCTCATGAATGGGCCCATTGGAAAATTTTCCTTCGATCATCACATGTAGGCAATCAGCTGCAGCGCTGATCAGTGTATTCGGATAGCGGATGAGTCCCTGATGTCAGAATACAATAGCGCAGCGGGGAGGATTCCTCTATTCACCTTAAATGTGTTGAGGGGGAATCGGTTCAGTTTTTTTCCTTCAGCCAGAGAGCTGAAGGAAAAAACTGAGCCATGTATGGCCAGCTTTACCGCATTAACACTGGCACTTAGGTTCTAGCAGGGCCTTTTTTCTCAGAGAATAGGTGCAGGTACTCCCCCCTTCCAAGTCCCCCTTTGTCTCTATCCCCTGCCCACCTCCAAGCATGATCCTGTGCAGCCAGCAACAATAGATCTCCCAGCAACAATAAATCCCCTCGGCAATAATAGATTCCCCTCAGCAATAATAGATTCCCATCAGCAACAATAGATCCCCTCTCCAACAACAATAGATCCCCACAGCAACAATAGATCCCCTCTCCAACAACAATAGATCCCACAGCAACAATAGAGTCCCTCCCCAACAACAATAGATTCCCTCCTAACAACAATAAATCCCCTCTAGCAACAATAGATCCCCCCAGAAACAATAGATCCCCTCCCCAACAACAATAGATCCCCCTGCAACAATATACGCCTAAATAATAATACAGTAGATCTCCCAGCAGCCAGCATCAACAGATTCTTTCCTCAAGCAACAATTGTGCCCCTAGCAACAGAAGATCATCCACAGGCAACAATATATCCCCCAACAACAATAGATCTCCCCAGCAACATCAGCGATCCCAAGGAACACTGCCCCCCAGTAACAATACAGTAGATCTCCTGGCAGCCAGCATCAGTAGACCCTCCAGCAGCCAGCAACAATAGACCCCTTCCTCAACAGTAGATCCCTCCCACCAATAATTGCCCCCCTAGCTACATAAGATCCTCCTCAGCAACAAATGATCTCTCCAGGTATAATCTATCCCGAAGCAGTCAGCATCAATAGACCCTCCGGCACACACCATATTTTTAATAAGAATAAAAGAATGACAATAAAAGGCTGTGATATAGTTATATTAACAATTCCATTTGCAAGGCAACCTTTATTATTGATAAAAAAAAAAAGTAAAATAAGATCTTAACCACTTCAGCCCCGGACCAATTGGCAGCCAAAGGACCAGGCCCCTTTTTGCAATTCGGCACTGCGTCGCTTTAACTAACAATTGCGCGGTCATGCGACGTGGCTCCAAAACAAAATTGGCGTCCTTTTTTTCCCACAAATAGAGCTTTCTTTTGGTGGTATTTGATCGCCCCTGCGGTTTTTATTTTTTGCGCTATAAACAAAAATAGAGCGACAATTTTGAAAAAAATGCTATATTTTTTACTTTTTGCTATAATAAATATCCCCAAAAAATATATAAAAAAACATTTTTTTTCCTCAGTTTAGGCCGATACGTATTCTTCTACATATTTTTGGTAAAAAAAATCGCAATTAGCGATTATTGATTAGTTTGCGCAAAAGTTATAGCATTTACAAAATAGGGGATAGTTTTATAGCATTTTTATTAATATTTTTTTTTTTATTAGTAATGGCGGCGATCGGCGATTTTTATTGTGACTGCGACATTTTGGCGGACACATCGGACATTTTTGACACATTTTTGGGACATTTGTCATTTATACAGCAATCACTGCTATTTAAATAGCACTGATTCCTATGTAAATGACAGTTGTAGTTAGGGGGTTAACCACTAGGGGGCGGGGAGGAGTCAGTGTGACGTGTTGTGTGTTTTTTTTTTACAGTAGGGGGGCGTGGCTGTACGTCTGACGTCATTGATCGGCGTTCCCGATGACAGGGAACCGCCGATCACTGACAGTCAGTGTAGGAAGCGCGGGGAGAGGTTTGTTTACATGGACCTCTCCCCGTTCTTCAGCTCCGTAACACGATCGCGGGATACCAGCGGCGATCGGGTCCGCTGGTCCCACGGCCGTGGTCACGGAGCTCCTGACCGAGTCGCGCGCGCGCCGCTGGCGGCGCGCGCGCGCCCCCCGGGCAGGCAAATTAAAGGGGACGTACAGGTACGTGCTTTTGCCTGCCTGTGCCATTTTGTTGACGTATATCTACATGAGGCGGTCGGGAAGCGGTTAAAGTATATCTAAAGTCAAAAATGTTCATTTGGATAGAGGAGGGAAAGGTTAAAGTGGAAATAAAGTGTCCATTTAAAAAATTGCTAGCAGGCAGTTCTATATTGTAGAAGAGACGTGCAATGTCCATTCAGCAATAAAATAAACCTGCTTGCAGTCTTCTGTAGAATGTAAACTGAACTCTGCATGTACAGCACAGTTTATATTTCAGCACACATCCTGTGTTCTGGGATAACAGAACTGGAGCACATGCTTAGCACTGACATCATCCCGTGCCAGCCAATCAAGATGCCCACAGCCCAGTGCCCAGGAGAAGCTGGGAAGAAGAGGATCCTTGGACCATCAAAGCAGCGCCAAGTATTGTGTACTTTAGCTATTCCTTAAATCCCTGTCAGTTCTTTTTTTTTTTTGGTTTTTGCAATCTGTGTCTCATTAGCAAAATTTTCCTTCACTTCCTGTCCTGTAGACTCAACAGGAAGTGAGACAATATAGCTCTCCAATGTGAGGGAAATCCCCTTTTGGGCAGCTGTCACATAAACAATTGGATTTATTCTCACTTTCATTCCCCATGAGATTGATGATCAAGACAAAATGCACCAGTTCATGCCAGGTGCATTGGCACTGCGATACACAGCCTTGCCCAGCACAGTCCCAAATGTGAGAGAAGGCAAAAAGCCTTGTTTCCTATGATAAAAGTTTATGTCTGGGGTGTTCACACTGCAGTGATGTGTGCTGAAACAAATATAGAATGTACAACTTTTTGCAGTGCAGTGCAGTGCATTGCAACACACTGCACTGTGCCACAGGCAATAGAACTTAAAGGGTAACTCCACTTTCATGAGAAAAAATAGCAAATAAAAGAAAAAAATAATATAGTGTATACAATTGCAGAACAAGTCATATTGTGATCGGTTGTTATTAAAAATTACCTTTCCTTTTCAAATCTGCAGCACTGTAATTTTATGCAAAGTGCAATGCAATATGGCTACCTGGAGAAACATAATTTTCTGCTTGCGTGGTTGACTCACTGATTTTCCCAGAAGTCTACACTAAGATACAAGTCAGAAATAATTGGCACCCCTTGCAACAAAAATGTCGTTTTTGGTGAGGCACCCATACTCCCAATACAAAATCACATCTAAAGGGATGCAGACCCTGCAATTTTTCTCATTAGAGCCCTGCAGGTGCACAGCTGATTGATAATTATGAAACCACTCCCATTAGACCCACTCAACACAGGGGCACAGAGGAACAAACAGGAATTTCTTCAAAACAACAAAAGGTAGGAATCTGCAACATAGTTTGTTATAACCCTTGCAATGTACATAGATCATCCAGAGAGAGGGGAATGTTTTTTTTTCAATAAAAGTGGAGTTACTCTTTAATGAAGTACTACTTTGTGACATTAAGGCAGGGTTCACATATTAGTGACCGTGGGTTCGTGCCTGGGGTCCGGTGCGTGTCAGTTCACTGGTTCAGGTGCGATTCAGGTCCAAATTTTTGCCTGACCTCGCACCTAAACCGGACCCTTCTGCAATCTGGACTGCAGCTGACCCGGACCTGTGTGAACCGGCTCCATTGAGAACTGTCACACTTGCCTGTCATGCAAATTGGATGTGAGGATATCCGCATCCAATTCGCATGTATGTGAACCCAGCCTAAAAAAAAAAAAAGCAAACAGTGCAATGCACCAGGATCTGCTTCTTCCAGCAGCTGTGCGATTAGCTCACCTGCTGATGTGAACGACATCTTAGGGTCACCATACACATTGCAATCTGACAATACAATCTTTGCACAATCAATTTTAAGCTGGCTAATTTGGGATTTTCTTTTATTTCTCACTTTCGGTGATAGCGGTAAACGGGACAAATAGAGGGGGTGAATCCCTGTCCAAAACTAGAAAATAAGAAGTTTTGCCTTTAGTTATACTTTAGGAAACATGCCTAAAATAACCCATGAAGTACGAGTGTGGAATTAATAACAATTAATTAATTAATAACAAGTGTCCAAATCTTAAACGGTAAAAGTTTTCAAAACCATCTTTCAGCATGTGAAAAGTTACTGTACATCAGTTTGTAACAGTGAATCTATGACATTTACTATGAGCAGTAGAAAAAAAGAGCAATGCGGAGAGAATGATGAGAGAAATGATACTACTATAAGTGTGGAGGTGACATTATACAGGAGGTGTAATGTACTTACCTGGAAATCTCTGGTAGTGATGATGAACAGTAGCACTGAGTAGAGTGTCTCCCTGTACAGCTCCAGTGTTGTGTGTCCCCGTTGCCTGGCACCATCAGTCTCCTGGAGGAGGGACACAAGCTGACTGAGTGCTCCTGTACAACAACACTGAATGACAGTCTGCTCAGACGTCTGTTACACAGGGAACAGTGTAGGGACTCTCTGAAAGATCCTTATCAAAATGTGTCAGCATTCTATGTTCTTTATCATACCCTCAGACCAATGTATATTGCTCATATAGTATAGGGCTAATATCAACTGGTAATGCTTGAAAAAAAATCAGGATAACTAAAAAACTAAAAAAGTCTTTTTTTTCTACAAATAATTTAGTTTATTAACAGTAAACATTAAAATAAAAACATTTGGGCTTTACGCACACTGATCTTAAAAAGAAAAAGTTGCTTTTACAGGAATTTGGCAGGGGGGTTCAGTGGCGGCGAGGGCAAGGACAGCAACCCCCCAATCCCCCCCCTGGGTCACGGGGGGCAACCCCCCTCGGTCGGTGAGTCAGTTGGGGCCCAGCACTTACCCCATCTCGTGGGTAGTGTGGCGGGCGGCTGCGGCTTCTCTCCGGGCTGGGGGCTGCTTGTTTGCTGCTCAGTTCCCCTGCGCGCATCTTCTCCCTCCTCTCCTCGGTGCGCCGTGCGTCTCCTGCTGGCCAATCCGATAGGATCTCCTTTCAGCCAATCGGGTGACGGGTCTCATGACCCGCTTCCTGATTGGCCGGTAGGAGATTCAGTGTTACAATAGAGATTAATAATTTGCTACTGTAACACAACTGGGTGGGCTCAGAGCGCAGTGCTCTGCGTCCTGAGACCACCCTTTTTTGAACCTATTAGAGCCTTTGACTCTAATCACATGCTTCCAAAACCCTCCCATTGGAATCCATGCATCCGGCGCCCCTGCAGGTAGATCAGGGGGCCGGACGCATGGATGGGGCGCTGGCGGCCGTACGCCCCTAGTGGATAGGCCGCCACTGCGGGAGGGTTCAGTCTGCAAAAGCACCTCTGTGTTAGCCTATGTGTTCATGTACACATGGGCGTATTAGAAAAGAAGCATTTGAAACAAATAAATATGAAACAGAAAATCTAAATTTAAAAAAAAAAACTCAAAACTGCAATCTGGAAAAAAGCTGTGGAGCAGAAAAAAAACACACAACGCATTTAAATGTGTCTAAATGCCCCTAAACACTGGATAAGTTTCAGTGCGTTCGAAAGTTATTGAATTCTAATGGCCAGAATAAACTCATTTGAATGGAATCCATTAACACTCAAATGCTTGACACGGCTAAACGCCTGTGCAATACCTGGCTTTAGGTGTGTTTTTAACCCCTTCACGCTGACCGTACGCAAATATGCGGCCCCACCGGATTCCGATTCCGAGTCACCTGATCGCTGTGATAGCCTGTGATTGGAAATCACAGTGATCAGTCACTGTAAAGTCCACCCCTGTGTTTTCTGTCTCTGCAAATAGATGAGAGAGATGCGATGGGGGTTATTTACTAAAGGAAAATACTCTTTGCACTGCAAGTGCACTTGGAAGTAAAGTCACTGTAGATCCGAGGGGGACATGCAAGGAAAATAAAAAACAACATTTTAGCTTGCACATGACTGGATGATAAAATCAGCAGAGCTTCCACTCATTTCAGATCTACCCCTTAGATTCAGAGCGAGACTTCCAAGTGCACTTGCAGTGCAAAGTGGATTTGCCTCTTGTAAATAACCCCCAATATATCATTTTCTGTCCTTGCAGAGATAGAAAAAAAAAAAGGTCAGGGTCAGTATTTTTTGGACAGGATTTTTTATTTTTATTTTTTTTAATTCGTATCAGTGTCAGTATTAAAATGGCATTATTGTTTCTGGGCTGTACTACGGATACAAACAACAACTAATAACAAACAACAATAACGTATTGCGCCGATTGTCAGGAGCAGGAGAATTTTTTGGGCTTTTCCTTTGGTGGTGCAACAACTAAGTACCAACAACTAATATACACATATGTGGTATCTCTGCGATCGTCAGGAGAATTTATTTTGGGTTGTTCTTTGGTGGTAGGTTATGGTAGTAGCAAGAAAAATACAGTTACATTTTTTTAAAAATATATTTTTTTACTATTTTGTGCCCTTTTTACTTAATAAAAAATAAATGATAATACATTTTTTTTTTTTAGGAGATATCCATTACCATTTATCACCAAATGAAAGCCCAGTTTGTCCTGAAAAAAAAACAAGGTATAATCCACCTGGATGCACAAAGTAGTTGTGACAATACAGTATCTCACAAAAGTGAGTACACCCCTCACATTTTTGTAAATATTTTATTCTATCTTTTCATGACACTGAAGAAATGGCACTTTGCTACAATGTAAAGTAGTGAGTGTACAGCTTGTATAACAGTGTAAATTTGCTGTCCCCTCAAAATAACTCAACACACAGTCATTAATGTCTAAACCGCTGGCAACAAAGGTGAGTACACCCCTAAGTGAAAATGTCCAAATTGGGCTCAAGGTGTCAATATTTTGTGTGGCCTCCATTATTTTCCAGCACTGCCTTAACCCTCTTGGTTGAGTTCACCAGAGCTTCACAGGTTGCCACTGGAGTCTTCTTCCACTCCTCCATGACAACATCACAGAGCTGGTGGATGTTAGAGACCTTGTTCTCCTCCGCCTTCTGTTTGAGGATGCCCCACAGATGCTCAATAGGGTTTAGGTCTGGCGACATGCTTGGCCAGTCCATCACCTTTACCCTCAGCTTCTTTAGCAAGGCAGTGGTCATCTTGGAGGTGTGCTTGGGGTCGTTATCATGTTCAAATACTGCCCTGCGGCCCAGTCTCCGAAGGGAGGGGACCATGCTCTGCTTCAGTATGCCACAGTACATGTTGGCATTCATGGTTCCCTCAATGAACTGTAGCTCCCCAGTGGCGGTAGCACTCATGCAGCCCCAGACCATGACATTCTCACCACCATGCTTGACTGTAGGCAAGACACACTTGTCTTTGTACTCCTCACCTTGTTGCAGACACACACGCTTGACACCATCTGAACCAAATAAGTTTATATTGGTCTCATCAGACCACAGGACAGGGTTCCAGTAATCCATGTTCTTAGTCTGCTTGTCTTCAGCAAACTGTTTGCTTTTACTATTGGAGTGTTTTTATACTAATTTGATTCAGTGTGCGGCGTATGGTCTGAGCACTGCACTGACAGGCTGACCCCCCACCCCTTCAACCTCTGCAGCAATGCTGGCAGCACTCATAAGTCTATTTCCCAAAGACAACCTCTGGATATGACGCTGAGCACGTGCACTCAACTTGTTGACCATGGCGAGGCCTGTTCTGAGTGTAACCTGTCCTGTTAAACCGCTGTAAGGTCTTGGCCACCGTGCTGCAGCTCAGTTTCAGGGTCTTGCCAATCTTCTTATAGCCTAGGCCTTCTTTATGTAGAGCAACAATTCTTTTTTATCAGATCCTCAGAGAGTTCTTTGCCATGAGGTGCCATGTTGAACTTCCAGTGACCAGTATGAGAGAGTGAGAGTGATAACACCAAATTTAACACACCTGCTCCCTATTCACACCTGAGACCTTGTAACACTAATGAGTCGCATGACACCTGGGAGGAAGAATGTCCAAATTGGGCTAATTGGGCCCAATTTGGACATTTTCACTTAGGGGTGTACTCACTTTTGTTTCCAGCAGTTTAGATATTAATGGCTGTGTGTTGAGTTATTTTGAGGGGACAGCAAATTTACACTGTTATACACGCTGTACACTCACTACTTTACATTGTAGCAAAGTGTAATTTCTTCAGTGTTGTCACATAAAAAGATATAATAAAATATTTACAAAAATGTGAGGGGTAATGCGGGGAAGTACGGGAAATACGGTGTCAAAATTGCAAAATTTGGCTTAGGCCTTTAGATTTATTTTACCCTTAGGCGCAAAGGGGTTAAACAGCTTTTTTAGCCCCATCCACACTTGAGTGTAGCATAGGTAGGTAATTGTGAGCAATTTTTATGTACGTTTCTGCAGGAAACGTGCCATGCAGAAGCTTCTTAGGGGCAGGAATGGGAGTTTTTGGCACATAGACATTTATTTAGGCTGAGTATACACTAGTGCGAATTAGCTCCAGGTTTCCACGCAACCAATTCGCAAAGCAGGAGATTGTGACTGGCACTCTATGTAGCCGGTTCACATATCTCCACAGCGGCTTCGGTGCGATGTGCACAGCAGCCCTGTGCATCTTTTGGTCCATTTCAGGTTCGAATTCAGCCAAAAATTTGTGCTGAAATCGGACCTGAAACGGTGAACGAGGATGCACCGGACTCCTGCTGTGAGCCGCTGCATGCTCATATGTGAACCCAGCTTTAGGAACACCCAAAAACACTGGTAATGTTTTTGTTTTGTTTTTTTGCAGGTCTTTGGCGCACTTCCTTTGAAGGCTATGAAGCCAAAAAATGCCCCATTCTGTTTCAGAAGTAGCTCGTGTACCTTTTTGCACTTCAGGCATTAAGCTACAAGTGTCTTAGGACTCAAATGTGATCAGGGACAGTCAAAGAGCATGGGATTTGGCTTGTTGTGCAATCTGGAGCTTTGAGCTTTAAGCTACAAAACGCTTAGGTGTGAATGAGGGCAAAAGTGGACCAATGACCCTTTGCTCTCCTCCAGTATAAGATACTGTATGTGTAGTACATTTGGGCTGGTAACACCCTTTCACACAATCGGTCCAATCAGATCCACCTGCCGCATGTTAGATCCGCCTGCCAGTCTACGTGGATGTAAATGGACTTGGATCTGTTTACATCTAACTACCTGTAACCTCCCTGGCGGTTTTTCCGGGTGTGGCTCGGGGTTAAATTTCAGAACCATTAGCGGTAACCCACGAGCCACACTCGGGATTGCATTGCAGGATCCTGGTGCCGTATACTTACCTTGTCCCCAGGATCCTGCAATGTCCCCCAGCGGACACAATGTCCCTGTGTCCGCGGGTACTGTCCTCCGCCCGAAGCCTCTCTGTGATGGGCTCCGTTCCCTGCGAGCGTCGCGACGCACAGGGGCGGAGCCCGGCGGCAAATTCAAAAAAGTGAAAAATCATAATACATACAGTACACTGTAATCTGTAAGATTACAATACTGTATGAAATTATTTCACATCCCTTTTGTCCCTAGTGCTTTGTCCAATTCCCTGCATGCAGTTTTATATTATATATACTGTTCTTTCTGCCTGGAAACTTGAGATTGCCCATAGCAACCAAAAAGTGACCCTTTACGTCTAAAGTGGTTTTAGACCAGCTAGGAAACAACGATAATAAATTAGAACACTTGCAGAATTGAGCGATTGTGAATCGTGGGGAAATGTATTTTATTATTATTATATTATTATTTTTTATAATTATTTATATTTATTTATTATATTATAATTTATGATTTTGTGTTTCAAACTTCATCATACCCGGGATATCTACTAGACTCTTGGTGGACAGATTTAAGTTTGTTATTGCTAAGAATTACAGGCCTACCATATAAAACGCCAAATTTCTATGCAAAATAATTGTACCACTTTGAGACGCATAAATCTGACATAATCATACCGCCAGGGAGGCTACGTCCATCAAGGTTAAAAAAGAAAAAAAAAACTGAAAAAATTTGTGGCCCTGCTCACAAATCCCCTACTCATCGGACAGAACAGATTCCACCCACATAAAAGGGTCTTAGTTTGGACTCACATCAGTGGATTTGATACTTTTTTTGTCGATATGAACAAGAATTCATTAAAAAGCATTGCAGTGCATGCATTAAGACACACATCATGATGCACACTGATGCATTGTAACAAATGTAAATGCACCATGATTCACGTCAATATGTATTTATGTGTGCTATAATGCACATTGATATGCAATACAATGCATTGCAAGAAATTGTGAAAAAGCAGTGTACATTAATGCATGTTTACATGCATTTTCATGCACTTCCATTGATTCCAATGGAAAGCTCATCAGAGAGAAAAATGTGCAGGTGTGAATCTGGCCATTGAATGTGGTTGTAAACTCTTCAATATACCCAGTGAAGTGACTGGCCTCATGTTAATCACATTGGCTAAGTGGTTAGCACTTCCACCTAGTAGCACTAGGATTGTTGGTTCAATTCCCAACCATGGAACTACCTGCCTGAAGTTTCCATGTTTATTTTGAACCTGTATGCGTTTCCTCCCTCACTCCAAAAACATACTGGTAGGTTAATTGGCTCCTGTCTAAATTGCATATTAGCTAGGGAGGGCAAGGACTAATGTGAATGTACAATACATATGTAAAGTGCTGCGTAAACTGACGGCGCTATATATGCACCTATAATAAATAAACATACACAGGGATTAAACCAATCATTATACATAAGTTGTACCTCTTTACCTGCAGTCTTTGCTTCTCTACATCCATTCAAGTCCTTTTTTCTCTTGAGTCAGGAAAACTTGTCAGAAGTGATTAATGATGATAGCAGAGGAACGAAGCAGCAGACAGAAATTATACTTTGTGCTCTGGACTGAGACAAGTACACACTATAGAGGAATACGCTTTGTTCAAATTTCATGTCTGAGGCTTAAACCACTTTAACCACTTCCTGCCCGTAGGACATCATATGACATCCCGACTTGAAGTGGAGATATCTGGATGATGCCTGCAGCTACAGGCATCATTCCAAAATGTTTGTTTTTAGCCGGCGATTCCCTCTCTTGTAAAAGCCATCCTAGGGGCTGATTAGATGCTGGATTGCTGTTACAGGCAGTGGGAGGGGACATCCCCCCTCATGCCACCCAACGGCGCCTCTCCTGGCTCTCTTGGTTGATGGGTGAAGCTGGAGATCTGAGCCAGCGGCGGCCCTGGGTTACCATAGAGCTCTATGATCCTGGGAGGCCGGACGCAACGTCATGAAAGCAGAGATCGTATTTTTATTTATTTTTTGATCCCATGATTTTCCAGGGTAAAAGAGATATCTGGGGTCTTATTGACCCATGATGTCTCTATAAAGAGGACCCATCATGACAAAAAAATGTTTTAAGTGCCTAGAGGTGTATTTTTTGTAGCATTAGGCTAGGTGCACATTTGTGTGCCTGCACTTTCATGCATTTTACATAGTTTTGTTATTTATTTTTTTGCATTTTTACATGTGTTTTTATTAGAGTCTATGGGGCCAAAAATGTGCATTGTGACACTTAAAAAGCATCTGTACTTTTTTCAAAGACACACAGAAAAGTAACACATAGGTGTGAACAGACCCCATAGAAAATGGTGGTAATTCTCTTGTCCTGCATTGTTTTGCAGTAGCGAACATGCTTATAATCGCTCAGGTGCGAACAGGGACTAAAGGTTTTAACATTCCTTTGTGCCTTGGCATGCAATTTGATGCCTGCTGACACACGTTTTCAATGCTGTTTTGAATATGAATTTTGGGGTGAATGGGATTAAGGCCCCTTTCACACTTATACGACTTGTCCCACGATTTGGGACTGCAAAGTAGCATGACAAGTCGTTCCCCATGATTTCCAATGACAGCCATTCAGAGTAGTACGACTTCAAGTCTTTCCGACTTCAAAGTAGTCCCTGCACTACTTTGGTCCGATTTTGATGCCACTTACACAGGCATTCCTTGAAATCGTGGCAAAATCGCAGCAAAAATCGTGGCCGTGAATCGGGGCAAGATTGCACGACTTTGGAGTCGCACAAGTGTGAAAGGGTCCTAAGAGCCATTGACAACTTGTTAATACAACTTTGTACATGTTGCCAGTGCATCAAAACACATGATATATGCATTTGACTTCTATGGGCCTCCCAAAGCACTAAAACAAATAAAAAAACACAATTTATTTGTATATTTTTTTATGGGGAAATTGGACAGCATGTTCTACTGCATATTAACATTACACCATTCTTCTGAATGGTGTTCTTCAGCTATGGCTGATGCATCGAGTTGTGCTGTTAAAAAAAAAAGGCAGCTTATTTTTGTACGAGTTCATGCATGTCAAGCAGCCCATTAAAATCAATAAGAATGCCTGTAAAACGTGTCAATGCATATTACAATGCACTCTAAATGGTGTGGACAATCCCTTCAGGTTGATTTTTGCTTATTCCAGCTGACTGCACAGAACAAAACACCACATCGCAGGTCATGTGTTCTCTGTAAAACATCAGGCTTTGCATTTATACAGAGTCACCAGAGCCAAATTCTTTTATAGGCCACATAAGCAATTCCCATGTACAAAAAAGGTTCCATACTGCTGCCCTACCTTCCAATGCCATCTGTCCAGGCAACGGTAAATTAATTATACTGTAGGCCTCTGGCTCTATTTAATTAATGGTCCCTCCATCATGGATAAGGGTGAGCGTGCACAGACATTTGTGAAATATTTCTGCTGGATTTGGAACACATTCTTTGAATTTTAAATTGGTTATCATTCAGTGGTATACTCATGTTTTGGTAACAGATAATATCAAAACAATACATATACGGAGAGTGAACATGTG
Source organism: Lithobates sylvaticus (assembly GCA_028564925.1). Classification (NCBI taxonomy): domain Eukaryota; kingdom Metazoa; phylum Chordata; class Amphibia; order Anura; family Ranidae; genus Lithobates; species Lithobates sylvaticus. The sequence goes on along the minus strand of CM053027.1, from coordinate 361,044,414 downwards.
TATTGTCAACGATTGGTTGGTAATTTTAAAAGGAATTCCTAATTGTGAGCTTTAAAAAGACTGCCATTGCTGAAGTTCATATATCAAGACACTTTACAATGTAGCTGCACCCCTCCTGTAACATCATAATGGCTTTAAGAAACCCAGAAGCCAAGCCCACTGAATATAAATTGACTACCCAAAGAGGATATACTGTATGTTACGTTGTTAAAATGAACTAAATATGAAGATCACTATAGTACAGAAGTTGTTAGCAAATCCATTGCCCTCTCGATTCTGGGGTCCCTATAAACTGCTTTTTCATTTGTGTTGCTGGAACAGCTGTAAATAAATGACTGTACTCAAAGCATGGCCCATGTGTAAGAACCTCCCATTCTCACTGCTAAAATCCTGTACATGCCTAACCATAGTAGTCAGGAGAACTACTACCATGGAAGTTTGTACAACTGTAAAAGATAGGAACCTGACTTTACCCCAACAGTTTGCGGACAGTCCCCATTCCAGCATATCATTAATGCCAAGACTAAGAAGAGCAGTGCACAAGTGCTGAAACCCTTATTGGACGTTATTTCCATAAAACTTAGGCAGGCAGTTAAAGCGGAAATAAACCCATCGATTTAACAGTTTTTAAAAAAAAGGCATGCCGGGAATGCTAACTGCACATTGGCTGTGCTCTCAACCAAACAGTCAAACCATCCAATGGCTGGTGTCATAACGGATCACATGTGCAGCACCGTGGCAGTTGAAGATTAAACAGAGGCAAAGATGGCAGCTTCCTTGGCTGAAAACGATAGGGGGGTTTACTTCCACTTTAAGGAAAATATACTGTACATTTGAAGACACGGTTCTGCTTAAGGGTAATGCCATACCTAAGATCTTGTCATTGGTAACAACTTTGCTGTGACAAAATAGCTATACAGGGCAGAGAGAAATTCACTAGTTTCCATTGTGTCTCTTGCTAGATAAGTGAGGCATTGCACTCTAGCTGGTAAAGAGGTTTCTGTAGTAGTTCCATCCACAGGGTTGTAATGCCTTGCTTATACAGCCATGATCAGCCATTCTCCAGGGTGCTGTGAAACCTCCTACAGAGGTTACTAGGAATTTCATAAGCTGGGACTGAATGGCCTCAAATTTGATGGTGGTTTGCAAAGGCACCAATGATTTTTTTTAGATGTCGGTAAGGGTGGTATTGTTTGTGACCACCACAGTAAATGGCATTCTTTCCACTGTCCTCCAATAAATTAATATTAGTAGTGGTTTGCAGAGACCTAAAAATTATTTCAGTGGTTCTTCTGGGTTAAAAAGGTCTAGAAAGGTCTCTGTAAATAAAGGCATATGTTTCTATCCTTTTTAGCAGCCATAATTGTGCCATGGCCTTAAAAGTGGAAGGAAGAAAGAATCTGGTTGCTAGAAAACAGTTCTTGCTTTAGGTACTTGGGGACAAATGTATAAAGCTGTGGTTTTGCCTAACCACTGTATACCACTGCTTCAAAATGAAAAATAATCTGAAACATTCATAGAGCAAATGTGATTGCAGCATCCAGAGTCTGTAAAAATCTTTCCAAGCATTAAAATAAATGCCAAGAGGAAACCTGTTCCATGACTTTGGCTCCATATTGTGCCCTGGTTTTATAAATAAAATGTAAGCGGTTTTAAAGGCAGAAGGTGTTTTACCATATTGAATTCTCTGCATTAGTGCAAAAAAACTTTTGAATGCATGTCCCTTCCATTGTGCATAAAAACAGATATTTAATTAAAAATAGACTGGTAAACGCTTATGGTAAAATGATCGTTCAAGAGCACATCCAAGGCAATCTGGGAACATGGCACCAGCATCTTGTCCAACAGACCCTGGCCATTGCAAAAGCTTGCAGAAGGAATTATCATCCAGCAATAGCACTCCTAGTGTGGGACCTGCTCAGATATAGTAGGCATGCAGTGTCCTTGGTTGTCTGGATGACCTTAGGAAGAGAATTGCTTCCACAACTGATGCTAGGCCTTGTGTTTCAGGATTCTAGCCCTTTTTGAAGCCGAGCTAAGGGACAAAAGGGGAACTCCTTATACATAGCTCCCAACTGTCCCTGATTTCAAGGGACTGTCCCTGATATGGAGCACTGTCCCTCTGTCCCCCATTCCTCCATATTTGTCCCTCATTTTGGTCTGATCTATATAGATGTATATAAAATGCACTTTTTATCTATCAAAGCGTTTTTTCCAGCGCTAAATGTTTCATCTGATTTCAAAATTGCTGCATTTGTAAATTCCAAAAGCCAATATAAAGGAATAGTAGTGGTAAAAAAAATCACTTGTGGGTTTAACCAATCATATTTTTTGTACAATTCTCCATTGAGGGGGTGTGACAAGGGGTGTGTCATATGCCTGCATACTTTTGCTGACAGGTGTCCCTCATTCACATCTCAAAAAGTTGTCAGGTATGCTTTATATAATAAATTACTGATGCCCCTTGTGCTTTTTACACTCACACATTTTATTTGTACACCAGTTTATAGATCATTTGTATTGTCATTTTATGGATATACTATTGCAGTTGTTTTATCATTTTAAGGAGTTACATTTTTGTTTTACATTGTCAGTTATATTATCCTCTTAATATATTATCCTTTTTCACACAATATTTTCTTCAATTTTTTTCACCTGTGCATATACAGTACATTGTAAATAAATACTGCCATTGTAATATGTCTCCCCCCAGAGGCGTTTTGTGAGAATAGCATGTGAAATGCTCTGCTTTTTTTAATATTAAAATGTTTTGATTAGTCATATTAAACTACACATAGAGCACCATGATTTGTCAGTACATATATGAACAATGCGATATATGCATAATACAAGGGTACCTTGTTGCATAGAAGATGGACAATGGATTTTCTAGTTTTGTGGGATCTTAAATTTAGTTTTGTGAAAAAATAAATTAAAAGAAATACTCAAAGAGAAAACAGATAACTAGAGAAAGTCAAAGAGATTCAATTCTATGTCTCCTCAAGTGAACTAATCCAAAAGGGTACAAAGTATAATCTTGGTTCAAATACAACTGATAAGTAAATTAAGAAAGGAGTTTCTAATACTGAAACCATGCTTCCTATCTTTGCAGATTAAAGTGGTAGTAAACCGCAGCAGTTTAAAAAAACAAAAAAAACAAAAAAAAACAAACACCTGTAAAGCAATTTCATAATGTGCTAGTATGCATCACATACTAGCACATTATTAAATACTTACCTTAGAATGAAGCCCTTCAGTGGCACGCTGTCACTGCAGAGAGGGCTGACATTTTCCTCCGTTCTTTCTTCCGGGTTTGCGGGCTCCAGCGGTGTGAGTTGCAGACACCGCAATGACATCACTCCCACGCATGCGTACGGGAGCCCTCTGTTTCCGCACAAAGCTTTGAAGGTCCAGCACGGTATGCCGGCCCTTCAGAACGCATGTGCCTGTGACATCACCAGCTGAATCCAGGGTGAATATCTCCTAAACGGTGCACGTTTAGGAGATATTCATTTCATCCACAGGTAAGCCTTATTATAGGCATACCTGTAGGCAAAAGTAGCAAACAGGGCTTTACTTCTGCTTTAAAACCATATTATTATCTTTATGAGCTATCATTCTCAAATGAGAAATTCACTATTATTTGTATTTGTATTTTTATGAATGTGTTTACATGTATGTGCCAATTTTATAGTAAAGACATAGTTTCAAAATCATATTAGAAACTTTGCATTATTTGCATTTTTTGAGTGTGTTGTGAGCATTAGCTAACTGCTTTAATTAATATCACAACTGTCATTATTATTTTCTATATAGAAAGTTCCCCAACTGTCCCTTAGCCAGGCTTGAGAAATGGGTAGAACCCCACAATGCATAGCCTAGCAACATTCCAGATGCAATTCCCTCCCGGAAGTCATCCAGACAACTGAGGACGTCACATGCTTGCCATTTCTGAGTGGGTCCCACACTGTGGACGCTATTGCCAGCTTCTTTGAACCTTGCCACTGGCCAGGGTCTGTTATACCTGATGCTTCTGCCGCATTTCCAGATTGCCTTAGATGTGCTATAAAATAGTTGCTTTACTGTAAATGTAACTTCTTCTAATGCACAATGTTTGAGCCCCTGTCCTTTCTCTAACATTTTCGTCACCCTGCCTAAAAGTTGGTATGAGGCTCTTCTCCTGAAATTTTTGCTTTGAGCCAAACAGGTAGTTTTTCTGTGGCCAAACGACTATCTTTGATTCATTAGTTCCAGGAAGCCCTGTCTTTGTCTACATGTTCAATGGCAAACAAATTTAGCTGTATTGTTGTTTTTGTACAGCCAACGCTTTTTCTTGACACACCTCCCATCAGTGCTGTATTTTGGCCTAGGCCGACAAGGCCCAGGCCCAGGGCCTGGGCTTTGTCCCCCACGAAAAAAGCCCTTCTCTCCTCCTGAGTCAGCCTATTCACTGCCCGGGTTGCTGGCTGCAGCGCTCGGAGAGCGTCTGTCTCTCTCATGGAGCATAGAGCAATGTATACACCGCTCCCAAACTGCCCCAAAGATGCTGCTTGCAGGAATTTTTCTAACGTCCCGCAAGCGCACCGCCTCGGTGTGAAAAGTCACACTGAAATTAATGGAGAGGCAGTTTTCAGGCGCTATTTAGAGGCTATTTCTAGCACTAAAACACCTGAAAACCACCTCAGTGAGAAAGTAGCCTTCAGGTGTGCGGAACAGGTGGCAAATTGGAGTACACGCACACTAGAGGCCTTGAAAATTGGTGCATAAGTTTAAACACCACCTCCTCCTAGACAATTACACTAATGCCCCCCTCGGCTGCTCTGATTGAAAAAGATGGCCACTCCTCTGAAAAGCAATGCACACACAGATTTATTTTCAGAGGCAATTGACAGGTAGTGAGAAGGCAGCATATCGCTTCTTCCCTGCCTGTCAATTACCTCTGAAAATAAATCTGTATTAAAACCCGAAATGCTGCAGCACAGATCATTTTATTTGAATGAGTTGCATTTAGTAATAGTAGGTTGTAATTCTTGAGAGTGGGTGCAAAGATTATTGCAGGCTTGTAGGGGCCCCAGTGCATTATATTACCCAGGGTCCCATGATGCTACTAAGATGGCCTTGGATTTTTGGGTGGGAAGTTTAAAGCCCAGCAGCCAGAAGAATAAAGTTGCCAATAGCCGATGCCTTCCCATCCATCCACTTTGTTCCTAAGAAGTTTATTAGGAAAAAGCTGAGAGGCATAACTGTATGTAAACCTGTGCCATGCATCTGCCTAATGCTCTGCCTACCCTCCTCCGTGGCATTCTTACATATCGCAACTTTCTCCCAGCCCAGGCTCTGTGTTAATAGGAGAGAGCAGGATGAGGGGAACCCCCAGGCCAGGTACAATTAGAATGCAATTGGAGACCCTTATAGGGCACTGGTAAGGCTGTGCTGATGGGCACTGGTGAGGCTACTTCACTGATGGGCACTGGTGAGACTGCATTGATGGGCACTGGTGAAGCTGCATTGATGGGCACTGAAATAGGAAGGGGTGTGGTTTACAGGTGACAGGGTGGGTCTTAAACAGGAAGGGGTGGGTCATATTTAAATTAGGGGGTGCATGAGTTTAGTTAGGCCTAGGGCAGCACAAAACATACAATACACCACTGCCTCCCATATGCTGGAACAGGTTTGTAGAGATGCCACCTCCTGTGAGTCATAAACAGCTTCCAAGCTACAGCTCTCAGCTTCAAAGGTCTATGAAAACCTCCAATCGTCAACGAACAAAAGTAAGGGCTGGAGCCAGTGAAAATTGGCTAAAACATACATTCCTTTATTGGTAGCAATGACAAACAGCCATAAAAATCCAACTCGTTTTGGCCCTCAGGCCTTAATCAAGGCTCATGGTTATGGCCTGAGGGCTTAAACGCATTGTTTTTTATGGCTGTTTGCTCATCACTACCAATAAAGAACTATACACTTTAGTCAATTTTCACTGGCTCCAGCCTTTACTTTTGTACACCTCCCATATACTGTAGGTTAAATTGGTACAATCTCTTTCTAAATGTATATGCAGGCACTTTGACACCAACTTTTACAAGAGTTATCTACAGATCCATCAGTGACATTTTGGGGTTCTTGGAGACTTCTTTTAGCATCAGTCAGTTCTTAAGCTGACATTGAAAGGCTGGTCAATCCTGGACTAAGTAGCACTTGTTTGAAATCTATTCAACTTGTAGATGATTTTCCTTACAGTAGATTGATTTAAAATAATTTGGTGATCTTTTCAATTCTTAGCCATACTCATAGGCAACTTTTTTTTCTGAGGGCCTGGAAGAGTTTTGGCATAATGACATGTCACATGTCAGAAGAGAACACCAGACCCTAGATGTCTAGGGTTTAAAGCCTAACTCTACATTTAACAGCCCTTTAAGTCATTAATGACACCATCTACCCACCTCATATTCACAGAATACAAAGCTTTCAGTAAATAGCTGAGTAGCACTCAGCTCCAGGAGTGGGACCGAAAGTTCTCGTCCCTCTGCTGGAACACAGTGCGGAGGCCACATACAGCTGAGGGTACATCCAGGTCATACATCCCGCACCTGTTGGTGCAGTAAATTGTTTGTTTGGCCCAAATTAACTATTTAAGGGCTGGTTCACACCAGACTGCATTGCTGTATGATTCCTGTGCTTTCCCCTGCCGTCCCATTTTGCAGCCCGTTTATTTGCTTTCTGAAAGCACACCAAACGTTCTGCATGCAGGAGTTTTGGTGTGCTTTTTGATAGCGCACCAAAACCGTAGAACATAATAGAAGTCTATGGCAAAGCGCAGCTAACATGAAAACTAGATATTACCAATATTGTATGTAGTTCAATGGAGATAAGGACATACATTATCTCCATACCTCTGTTGCCATATTGCTTGATATTTACTTCACAATGTTTATGCTGGTAAACATGGCATAGATGTATTAAAACATTTGTTACATCTGTTACATTTTTTACACCTAGGAACCCTATTAGTGCATTGTTGAAAATTCAGGGTGTAAAATGAAACATGATCAGAACTGCTATGCCCCCAACCATATGTCTGTAAACAATGACAACTATTTGTGTGCAGGAAGATTAATTATAGTTATATTTTGTACGTTTTAAAAATAGCCACCTTTAACGATACATCAGCAGCAGCCAGTCAGACAGTTCAGGTTTATATACTCAGCTGACATGACAGTTACATTTCTGTTGATCAGCAACTCTGCATTCAGCGAGTGTCAGCTGTGAGGTGCTCTGCTTCATCTACTCATTATGATTTCCTGCTTGCTGATCCTAATATATCATCCTGAATGCTTTCATTGGGTGCATCCTAAACAATATTTAGTACAGTGGATTCATAAAACATTTCAGTGACAGTTAGCAGGGCTTTGTCATAATGTCTGGGTATCTCAGGGGCAGTAAAAAAAAATGTGTATGTAGACCCTAACAATTACTTTTCTTCTTTACTTTCTATTGGTCTGTTAAATTTACCATTGAAACCCTTTATTTTATGTTTTTGAAATCTTTTTTTATATTGGGACACTATTAGAAGCCTATTTTTAGACTGATCCCTCATATATTCTGCATGGTGCTCTCTATAATTGACTGTTTTTTGTTCATGGTATCATGTTTACCTTTACTGTCTAGACGCTTTATATTGAATTCAGCTTTTTCGTAACATCACTTTGTATCTCTCACTTGTCTTGATATACATTTTTTTATCTGTGTTATTACTTTAATAGTTTGTAATCAATATTTAAAAAAAAAATCTATTTTTAATCTGGGAAAAAATACCAGAAATTCAATGAGCTCTTAAAGTAGAACTTCAATCAAAAAGTGGCTTACAGCGGGTTCACTCCCTTCCCCTCCGCCTGTAACTAAGTTATAATTTTTTTGGTGGTGGGAAGGGGGGCAATTACAAATTTTTATTAGCACCCATTTATACTTACGCAATCTTTTCCTAGGCAAGGATGTCGCACCTAGCCTTGCCCCCTACCAAATCATTCTAGTATATGTTGCATGTCCCAGGAGGCTGCAGGATCATTCAGAGATTGCCAGACCAGTGCAGTGGGAACTGGCTGTGGTTCTTCAGGCAGTCACCACCAGGGCTGCTGTTAGAAATCACAGGGCCCCATACAACCTACCCCCCCGGAAATATCAAATCGCTAAAATGCTATGGTCACAATAGTATGCTTTGCAGCCATGGCAGAAACTATAGCCTCACTACAGCCGCCTCTTGACACCTGCTTTTTTTTTTTTTTTTTTTACTTTTCTAAATGGCAATTTTACATCGCAAGACCGCATTGCAACGGTGAGCCAAGTATTTGGCTTCAAGGTGCAGAGCGGCCCCATTGAACTCAATGAGAAGTTTGACAGGTGGTGCTGCAAACTCTGAACCCTGCATTAAAAATGCTGCAACTCTGAAGTAAAGCATTGCAGCCATGGCATGTATACAGCCCTGTCTGACTATATGACAGCTGGCTTCTGAAGGGGCATGACCAAAAAAGGTCTTTCAACCATCTCTATTGTGTTCTGGAGGGGGGCCGCCCCCCTGTCAGAACACAATAGAACAGCAGGAGAGACCACTGTACTAACATCGGATTGTTAGTACAGTGGCTCTGACCTAAGATGTCAGGTTTTTTTGTTCAGCCCGTTCTGTTGAATGAAAAAAAACTAGCAGTGTATACTAGGCATTAGGCGGCATTCACATTTGACGTTTCCTGGATGTGTGGCAAAGTGTACAGGTAATGACCGTTTTGCAGTGCATTGTGGAAATGCACTGCAAATGCACATAGTGCTTGTGGTGGCATTAATTGTTAATAGCACCACAAATGCAATAAACAGACCAGTGTTTGTCACACATTCAAATGAAATGCAGGCAGGATTGTGTTTTCCCACTATGCAAAGTATAAAGGGGGCCTTAGGGGTGGTATATAGAAATGGCTGGATCCAAATTGGCAGTGCTGGGGACCCACATCAGTAAGAACTGGTTGCAGGAAAACAGCGCTGGTAAGTATCAGATTTTTAAAACTCAGCAGCTACAGTATTTGTAGCTGCTGCCAAAAAAGAACTGAAGTTTCGCTTTAACTTTCTAAAGTTGGGTTAGCAACCAGTAGATCACAGCCAGGTGTCTGGTAGATCGCGGTCTAGACTTGCTGACCCACCATCCCAGAGCCTCAAAACAGAGTGCAATGCACAGAGACTACTTGCAAAGTTGGAGCTGTAGTAGGGAGCAAGAGCCGCATAAGCCGATGTCTCCTCTGTAGTACCGGCTCCTGTCCCAGGCGGAGTGATACAAACTGCCCTCCACCTCTAATCCCTACAGTACTAGCAGTCTCCAGAGTGGTGCCAGTAGGAAAAAAAAAAGAGATCTTCAGGTCAGTGTGAAGAAATACACTGGACATAATAGTATAGGAGTGCTTTCACACTGATGTGCTGCAGTTTACCCACACCAAGGGTGCAGTGTACCTGCAGCCCTCCTATGGGTTTGCTGTGCTTAGCCATAGACTTCAATTATATCCTGCAGGTTTGTTGCTCTTTCTGAATGCAGGAATTTTGGTGCGCTTTCAGAAAGTTCACCACACCTGCAGGATATACAGGTGCAGCTCATAAAAAAGTTTATTTATTTCAATAATTCAATTCAAAAAGTGAAACTCATATATTTTATATACAGTTGTGCTCATAAGTTTAAATTTATGATTTCTTGGCCATTTTTCAGATAATATGAATAAAAACACAAAAACTTTTCTTTCACTCATGGTTAGTGTTTGGCTGAAGCCATTTATTATCAATCAACTGTGCTTACGCTTTTTAAATCATAACAGAAACTACCCAAATGACCCTGATCAAAAGTTTACATACCCCAGTTCTTAATGCCGTGTATTACCCCCATTTAACATCAATGACAGCCTGAAGTATTTTGTGGTATTTGTGGATGAGGCTCTTTATCTTCTTAGATGGTAAAGCTGCCATTCCTCTTGGCAAAAAGCCTCCAGTTCCTGTAAATTCTTAAGCGGTCTTGCATGAACACATGAACTGCATGTTTGAGATCTCCCCAGAGTGACTCAATGATATTGAGGTCAGGAGACGGAGATGGCCACTCCAGAACCTTCATTTTATTCTGCTGTAGCCAATGACAGGTCAACTTGGCCTTGTGTTGTGGATCATTGTCATATTGGAATGTCCAAGTACATCCCATGCGCAGCTTTCTGGCTGATGAATGCAAATGTTCCTCCAATATTTTTTGATAACATACTGCATTCATCTTGCCAACAATTTTGACCAAATTCCCTGTGCCTTTGTAGCTCAAACATCCCCAAAACCTCACCGATCCACCTCCGTACCTTTCATAATATGCCTTGTTGACCCCTCTCCAAATGTAGCATTTCTGGTTGTGGCCAAAAAGCTCAATTTTGGTCTCATCACTCCAAATGACTTTATGCCAGAAGGTTTGAGGCTTGTCTGTGTGCTGTTTGGCGTATTGTAAGTGGGATACTTTGTGGCATTTGCGTAGTAATGGATTTCTTCTGGCGACTCGACCATGCAGCCCATCTTTCTTCAAGTGCCTTCTTATTGTGCATCTTGAAACAGCCATACCACATGTTTTCAGAGAGCCTTGTTTTATACAGTTCAACTACCTTTTCCCGCAGATCCTTTAACAATTCTTTTGCTTTCCCCATGACTCAGAATCCAGAAATGTCAGTGCAGCACTGGATGAAAGATGCAAGGGTCTGTCAGGAGTCCACAAACGCATTGACCTTTTATACACATACACTAATTACAAGCAAACAAATCACAGGTGAGGATGGTTACCCATTCAAACCCCTTTGTGTCAACTTGTGTGCATGTTATCAGGCCAAAATCACCAGGGTATGTAAACTTTTGATTAGGGTCATTTGGGTAGTTTCTGTTGCCATTATGATTTAAAAAGAGTAAACACAGTTGATTGATAATAAATTCAGTCAAACACTAATCATGAGTGAAAGAAATGTTTTTGTGTTATCATTCATATTCTCTGAAAAATGGCCAAGAAATCATAAATTCTGCCAGGGTATGTAAACCTATGAGCACTACTGTAGATGCGTTACACACAGAGTGATATATTTCAAGCATTTCTTATTCTTTCAAGACCAATAAAAAAATGAATTTTTAATACAGAAATGTTGGCTTTCTGAAAAGCATGTACACTATAGCATGCACTCAATACTTAGTCGGGGCTCCTTTTACATGAATTACTGCATCAATGCGGCGTGGCATGGAGGTGATCAGTCTGTGTCACTGCTGAGGTGTTATGGAAGCCCAGGTTGATAGTGGCTTTCAGCTCATCTGCATTGTTGGGTCTGGTGTCTCATCTTCCTCTTGACAATACCCCACAGATTCTCTATGGGGTTTAGGTCAGGCGAGTTTGCCCGCCAACCAATTACAGTGATTCCATGATCATTAAACCAGGTATTGGTACTTTTGGCAGTGTGGGCAGGTGCCAAGTCCTGTTGGAAAATGAAAGCAGCGCCTCCACAAAGCTAGTCAGCAGAGGGAAGCATGAAGTGCTCTAGAATTTCCTGGTAGAGGGATGTGCTGACTTTGGGACTTAATAAAACAGTAGACCAACACCAGCAGATGACATGGCTCCCCAAATCATCACCGACTGTGGAAACTTTAGGCTGGATTCCCACCTATGCATTTTTAGTGCTTTTTGCATTTGCTGGTTTGCACTCCAGTCCATTTACCTGGTTTCCTATGGAACACGTTCAGTAGTGCAAACCTGCAAAATGCAAAAAGCACTAAAAATGCATAGGTGTGAATCCAGCCTTACACTGGACCTCATGTAACTTGGATTCTGTGCCTCTCCACTCTTCCTCCAGACTCTGGAACTTCGATTCCCAAATGAAATGCAAAATTTTCCACAGTCTGTGATGATTTGGGTAACCATGTTGGAACAGGAAGGGGCCATCCCTAATTGAAATTGTCCAAAATACCTTGATAAGTTGACACCTTAAGAGTCTCCTTCACTGGAAATAAGAGGCTAAGCCCAACCTCTGAAAAACAACCCCACACCATAACCCCCCCCCCCCCCTCCACCAAGTGATTTGGACCAGTGCACAAAGACATGGATGAGCAAGTTTAAGGTGGAGGAACTTGACTGGCCTGCACAGAGCCCTGACCTCAACTAGATTTAATACCTTTGAAATGAATTAGAGTGGAGACTGTGAGCCAGGCCTTCTCGTCCACATGCCTGACCTCACAAATGTGCATCTGGAAGAATGGGCAAACATTCCCATAGACACACTCCTAAATGTTGTGGACAATGGGAGAAAAACAAGGTGCGCCAAAAACTGTAGCTGTTAACACGAGAGGAGAAGAACAACTGGATCTTAATGGCTAGAGATCAATAGCCATTTAGATCTGATGAAGAAGTGGATGCTTTGAAACGTTATCTTCATGTTCTGACGTCACTTCCAATGCGACTCCGAGTGTGTTCCATGCTCGTTCCGAGACGACAAGACAGACGTCCGGCCGGTTGTTCCTCTTCTCTCATGTTAACATCTACATACCACCATCCACTGAGGACCTGCTGAGTGACCACAGTATTATACTGTTATATGCCTATTGTTCTTTATATTAGTGTGAGTAGCCATTTGGCTGATTTTAATAAAATATACCATTCGTTGCATCTTCTGCTGCACTTAGTTTTTGGCGCACCTTGTTTTTCTCCCATTGTTCTTTTAGAGACTGCTTCGCTCTCAAGGGAGCTGCCACTAATGCTGCATACGTATACTTCCTAGACTTTAAGTTGTGTTATCGGTGTGTATCGGTACCCTCTCATGCGCCATTCTGTTTTTATCTTGTTAAACCTTGTGGACAGCCTTCTCAAAAGAGTTGAAGCTGTTATAGCAAAGGGTGGGCCAACTCAATATTGAGCCCTATGGCCTAAGACTGGGATGCCATTTAAGTTTATGTTCGTGTAAAGGCAGGCATTGTTGTTTCAGTCCTGGAAACAACAATCAAGCCCTTCTGATTGATCATTTCAACTTGTTTGCAGACAAATTAGATTTAACTAGTTGCAGACTTTGGACCCCCCCCCCCCCCCCCAACAAAACGTCATCGTTGTACACAGGACGTCTACAGAACGTGTATAGCACATCCAGTCTTTCTGACCTGCTTCTGGGACCCCCCCAAGTATTCCATTAATTGTGGCCATTACTGTATACTCAGATGAAGTCAGCAGTCAAAAAAGCAGTCTGAATTTGTATTTATAAACACTGCTTCAGAAGATTTTACAAATATACAAAATAACATATTGTTACATTTGTATCTTTCTGGTAATTCATCTGCAAGTCAAAGGAATAAATTTGCAGATGATGTCAGTTAAAGTAACCTAACAAGTAGACATTTTTTTTAATACAGTATTCCTTTTTTTAAACCCTTATTATCCCCCCTAGCTCCTTCTCGTCTCAAGTATTATTTTCCTGCTGATGTTTTGTTTCTATTTTTATAAAAGGATAAGTTCCCATTTTAACAAAAAATAAACAAGGCACATTTTTTGCAAAAAATGGGCCTTGTTTATTTTTTGTTTCTGGAGCCTCAAAAGCATTGCACCAGCGATCAGCAGATCGCTAGTGCCATGCAGGTCTCCTGCAGACCTATCACTGCATCTTTGGGCCAGTCCACTTGTAACATGCTACATGTTACACCCTGAATATGCATGTCACGAAAGTTGAAGTTATCCATTAACTATTGATATTTTACCTTTTTTGTTTTGTATGTTTATATTTTTGCATATTTAAACATATATTTTACCGTTTAAATTAAAAGTGCAAAATTGTGAAATAAAAAAAAAAACACTATTTCATTTAATTTAAAATCATAATTTTAATGTAATTTTAAACAAGACAAATTATAGAATAAAATGCACACATTTTATGTGCAGTAACACTGTATTTTTAAACACTGCTCAAAAAAGTGTGTTTTGTCTAGTTTTGTTGCATTACATTGTCTAAGCATTGCAAAAAAAAATTAAAATCATTGTTGCAAGACAATATGATGAAAAAAAGCCTTGTTTGTCCTATGTATTACCTTCTTATCTTTATTGCCCAACAAACAGGTCCATGGCAGCAATGTAAAAATTGCTCTGGTCCTTAGAGGGTGAATAGGTGTAAGAGGTGAAAAAAATACAAATTGTTTTTATGTAAGGGAAAATGTTTAGAATGTATGTATGCAAGTAACTAAATGTTCACAGTTTATGCCTACTTATACTATTTCATTGTAGTGTTATTTATTTTGAATGCACCCCAATGCACTAATGCACTTAACTTACACATTGCAGCACACCACAATGCACTGCCACAGGTATTAGTGTGCTGCAATCAACTGCATTAGAAAAAAAAAGTTGCTTCCGATTTTTGGACATTTTGGATCATTGGCAGTCCATTCATCTCAATTGGCTGCCTTAATGCAACATGTTTTAATGCCTTTCTCTGCCACCTCAGCTGCACGGGACAGTGAATGAATGGGAAGTGCTCTGTGCTGAGCAGCTTCCCAGTCATTCACAAACGAAAGCATAGGAAACACAGTTTCCTATGCTTTAGTTATGAATTAACAGAGTGAGTTTGTGTGTTCATTTGGAAAACAAAGGCACTGGTAAATTACATATTTACTAGTCTCCATCCTCAAACATCCCTAGCAGTAGCTGGGGTAGAGGAGGGAAGCCAGCAGTACTGTGCAGGTCAACACGGGGGAAGCCCAGGCAGTAGGGGGGAATTGACATGGCACGTAGTGATTAGGGTGTGCCCAGGCAAGCCTATGGTTAGTGTATTGGAAATATGTAAACATGCCTTTAATTTATTACAATTGTGCACTTGAAATCACACTTGACAGCTGCCTGCCCTCATACAGTAAGACTGATATACTAAAGAAGCTGGGAATCTTTACTAAACAAAATTGACTGAAAAGTTGCTTCAATTATCCGGTCACATGAAAAGCAAACTTCTGTTTATTTTTTATCTGTGCATGATTTTGCATTTAAAGTGAACAGTTACAATTATTTGAGTGAAGATCCTCAATTCTTTTAGTAAAGAGTTCTAGTTACTGAGAGTTTATGTTCGTGTCAAATAACAGTGTCATATTGCTAATTCCTGCTGCCAGCCAAGAGCAAAAACACTTTAGTATGAACTGCACTGCGTTTTTTCCTCAGCTGCTGGAAGGAATCAGGATGGATTGAGCACCAATATGTTGAAAGGAAAAAAATAATTTTATTGCTATACATTAGTGGATTTTAGTGGATGGTTTCTGTCCATCAATGCACACCTGCCTATTTATTTAATCCTTTAGGCCTCGTTCACACGGGCGTATTGCATCATACACCCTTGCGAGGGCACCGTTTGTGAGCACAGGGATGCACAGGTATTCCATGCATCTCCATGCCGTCAGTTTCATTCATGTCACTTGGGACACAGAGGCTGCATGGATGCTGCTCCCAATTTGACAGCCATGTGGGTGCTCGGCCCCAAATGCAGACAATGTGCGTTCGAGGCTGTGCACCTCCACTGCTTTTAAATTAGGAGCAGCAGCTGTGCCCATGCAGCTGCTCTATCCCAATTGGCATGAATGGGACTGCCTGCACAAGGATAAAGCAGAAACCCTGTGCATCCCTGCAGGCAAAAAGTGCCCTTGGATGGGTGTACGCTATGGTATGTCTGTACGAATGAGGTCCTATTGTTTTTTGTGTTCCCTTAACTGTCCAAACAAAATGGCTGTGTATACCTATGTCACAATGCTCATTAGATCCTATGCATAGAACATAGTAGTACATATTAATTCTAAATACTCCACATACGCCTGAAAGTTTTTTGTTTAACATAACTATTGATTACAACGCAAAAGCAAGCATTAGAAAGCATATGAGTGTGAATTGTATTCAAAACTAAGTATTTTTAATCATCATAATAAATCTTACAAAGTTGTTTTTTATATATGCTAATTTGATTAGTTACTGCCTGTTTAATGTAATAGACTGGAAACAGAACTAATCTCTCCCAACCATATGAGTGACAGCTGGCCTGTCAATGCGGTAGAGATATTCTGCAGGATGGAAATAACCAAGGTATTGCACAGTGTCTGGTGTGGTATCCGTATGGTAGTGTCCTCCTTCTCCATGATGGCTGAAGCAGTGAGTGTGCTCCACGCGCAAGTCAAAGCCCTAAAAGAACAGTATAAAAAGTAAACACGTGATATTTGTTTGCAATACATCTCAAATTAAAACAAGTAGGCCAACGTTTTCCACTATAAAAAAAGATATAATAAAGCAAAGGTTCAGAATTTTATTTTATTTTTTTACAGCAGAGGTCTGAAACTCAGCATGCTTTTGTGATGACTCAGATCATTTACATCACAGCCCCCCTCCTTTTATTTCTCAATCCATTTTTTACAGTCCCCCTGCATATCACAATATCCCCCTTTACATTACAGCCCCCCACCCCACATAAAAATTAGAGTTACGTACCGGTAACATCCTTTTCCAGTAGTCTTTCAGGACAGCCTACTTTGAGATGTAGTCTCCTCCCCTTCCTTCAGGAAACACTGCGCCAGCCCATAAATCTTTCTTCCCCCTGCCGGACTTCAGTTATTATAAGATCACCTCCGGCCAGCTGGGGAGACACAAGAACACGTTAATGACATTCTTAACAGTACATTTATCATGCTGCGTTCTGGTCTTGTATAAGACCCTCCCATGATTCTTCGGGTGGGTAACTGGGGCTGTCCTGAAAGACTACTGGAAAAGGATGTTACCGGTACGTAACTCTAATTTTCCCTCTTCGTCTTTCAGGACAGCCTACTTTGAGATGAAAAACGAGCACTTACCAGTTAGGGTGGGACTACAGCTTGCAAAACCTTCCGACCAAAGGCTTGCTCGCCTGCTGACACCAGATCCACCCTGTAATGCCTTACGAAGGTGGAGTAGCTGGACCATGTTGCTGCCCTGCATATCTGTTCAGGCGTTGCTCCAGCCTTCTCTGCTTGAGAGGCTGCTATGGCCCTGGTAGAGTGTGCCTTTATACCTGTAGGGATTTCTTTCCCCGCTAGGGTGTAAGCTTGGCTAATGGTCAGTCTGAGCCACCTGGCGATAGTGCGTCGGGACGCTTTGTGCCCTTTTCTGGTTCCCGAAAACAAAACAAAAAGGGAATCTGACTTTCTAAATGCCTTAGTCAGTTCTAGATAGTGAAGGATACATCTCCTTACGTCCAAAAAACTAAATTTTAACTCCCTTTCACCTGAGGGGTTAGAACAAAAAGAAGGTAAAACTATCTCTTGACTCCTGTGAAAACTGGAAGTCACTTTAGGTAAAAAAGCCGGATCGGTTTTGAAGACAATCCGATCTGGAAAAACAACAAAAAAGGGGGGTCTAATTGATAATGCCTCAATTTCACTAACCCTCCTGGCAGTAGTTACTGCAACCAAAAAAGCTGTTTTTAGGGTAAGTTCCCTTAGTGAACACTCTCCCAGAGGTTCAAAGGGGGGTCCCGTCAGGGTCTGCAAGACCAAAGACAGGTCCCATTTAGGAAAAGGTGGACCTCTGACTGGTCTCTGTCTGGACAAAGCCCTGAAAAATCTGGCCACCCAAGGGTTGGAGGCCAGAGGTTTTTCTAAGTATGAGCTTAATGCTGCCACATGACCCTTAAGGGTGCTGATAGACAGGCCCTTGTCTGCCCCACATTGTAGGAATTCCAATACGGCCGTGGGATTCTGCGCTGAAAAGGAATACTCTAAGCACCATGCATTAAAGCGGAGCCAGACCTTCCTGTATATCCTGCGCGTTTCCTTTTTCCTGCTACCGAGGAGGGTAGAGACTAATTTCTCTGAAAATCCTTTGGATCTTAGTATGCCCTCCTCAGTAGCCAGGCCGCAAGCTTCCACCGATGGACCTGTGGACAAAGGACTGGGCCCTGGGAGAGAAGATCTTCTCGAGGTGGAAGGAAGAGGGGAGGTTCCACTGTCAACTGTTTTAGCAGTGAGAACCAAGCCCTCTTGGGCCAATGTGGTGCCACTAAAATCAGATCTGTGTTCTCCATCTGAAATTTCCTCAGGACAGCTGGCAACAGGGCTGGAGGCGGAAAGGCATAGCAGACCCTGAAGTGCCAGCTTTGAGATAGGGCGTCCACCCCCAATGCTCCTTCTCCCCTGTTTAGGGAGAAAAAACAGTGGGTCTTTGCGTTGGTCTTTGATGCAAAGAGGTCTATCTCCGGAAGCCCCCACCTTCCTGAGATGAGATCGAAGGCCTCCTGGTTGAGGACCCAGTCGCCTTCTCTCAGTCTCCTTCGGCTGAGAAAATCTGCTATTGTATTTTTCTCGCCTCTTAGGAATACTGCCGATAACGAGAGGGTGTTGGCCTCGGCCCAGTTCAGTATCTCTGACGCTAGGGCTAACAGGACCCTGCTTCTTGTGCCGCCCTGTTTGTTTAGGTAGGCCACGGTGCATGAATTGTCCGACCGCACCTGAGTGTGGTGGCCCTGAAGCTCTTTTTCGAAAGACTTGAGGGCTAGCCCTACTGCCCTCAATTCCTTCCAGTTGGACGATCTTCCTACCTCGTCGTCCTTCCAGGTGCCCTGGGCTAGCAGGGGTCCCAGATGAGCTCCCCAGCCCCTGCCGCTTGCATCCGTGGTTACCACCTGCGAGGTCGGTATGATCCACAGGCGACCTTGTGACAGGTTTGTTACTTTCCTCCACCACCACAGGGATCTTTTTAC
This sequence comes from Lithobates sylvaticus, assembly GCA_028564925.1. NCBI lineage: Eukaryota > Metazoa > Chordata > Amphibia > Anura > Ranidae > Lithobates > Lithobates sylvaticus. The sequence continues at coordinate 361,025,656 of CM053027.1, read as the reverse complement.
CTGGCCTGGGACGTACACCAGTCTGTCTAGCTCTTCCTGGCTGTGGTCCCATACCTTTAGGATAAAAGACTGAAGGGGCCTGAAGTGCAGAGCTGCCCACTGCACAGCCGGGAGGGTGGAGGTTAGTAGGCCCAGAGTTGACATCAGGTACCTTATAGTGACCTGATGGCTGCACTGAAGGAAGGCCACTGCCTTTTCCAGCTTCTGAACCTTTTCTAGGGGAAGAAAAACCCTTAATAGTGTTGAGTCTAGCAAATACCCTAGGTATGTGATGCGCTGAGAGGGGATCAAATTGGATTTTTCCAAATTCAGCAGCCACCCCAGGCTCAACAAGACTCTTTTTGTTACCTCGAGATCCTTTATTAGTTGATCTGGAGACATTGCAAAAAGAAGCAGATCGTCTAGGTAGGCTATTATAGCCACTCCCTGGAGACGAAGAAAGGCCATAGCCTCCGCCAACACCTTCGTGAAAATGCGGGGCGAGGAGGATAGCCTGAAGGGCAGTGCCTGGAACTGTAGGTGCACTACTAGATCCCCTAAGTCTACTGCTAGCCGCAGGAACTTTTGGGAGTTCTCGGCAATGGGGACCTGTAGATAAGCGTCCCTGAGGTCCAGTGAGACCATAAAGCAGTTGGGGGGCAGGAGGGATCTGACAGAGTAAATCGATTCCATACGGAATTTTTTGTAGGTTACTACCTTGTTCAGGGGTTTTAAGTTCAGAATTAGCCTGAACTTCCCAGAGGGTTTTCTCACCACAAATGTGTGTGAGTAGACCCCCATCCCTTCCTCCGCCTTTGGTACTCTGCAAATTACATTTTGCTGTTCCAAATCGCTTAGGGCTCCCATTAGGGCATTGGCCTTTTCCCTGCACCCGGGAAGGTGTGTGACCAGAAAATTTCTGGGGGGGGGGGAGAAGAGAATTCCAAGTGATACCCCCTTCTTATGACCCCCAGAATAAATTGGTTGTGAGAGATTGTCTCCCACTGGGAGAGGAAGGCCCCCAGTCTTCCTCCCACCAAGCTTGGCGGGTCATTGGCTCTTACGGGGCTGTTCAGGAGCGCGAAAAATCGCTCCTCCTCTGCCCTTGCCTTTCTGTCCCCAGGTTTTCTTTTGGCCTTCTGGCTTTTGGTTCTCCCTGCGTTTTTGAGGGCGAAACCCTTTTTTAGCCTGAGCTGGAGCTTTACGTTTGACTGGAAAGGATTTTTTTTTGCGGTCAAGGACTGTGTCCAAACCTGGACCAAAAAGCAGGTCCCCTGTTAAGGGAATTCCGCATAACTTGGCCTTGGAGGCGCTGTCGCCAGGCCAAGTTTTGAGCCAAAGCGCTCGTCTGGCGGAGTTGGCCAGTGCTGTAGACCTGGCCGACATCCGAACTGACTCTGCCGAGGCGTCTGCAATGTACGCGACTCCTCGCAGAATGGTGGGAAAGGAGGCTAGTATAGTATCCTTGGCAGTGCCCGCCTCAATGTGCGCCTGTATTTGGGAGAGCCAGTGCTCAAGGTTGCGGGCCACCACAGTAACGGCCATCTCGGGTTTTAAATTACCCACTGTAGAGTCCCAAGTCTTTTTAAGAAGGGAATCTATCCTCTTGTCCATTACGTCTGCCAAGGCCCCCATGTCCTCAAATGCCAGATCTGTGTGTCTGGAAACTTGACTGAAGGCAGCGTCTAATTTGGGATTTTTATTCCAAATAGAATCAGGATCCTCTGAGAAAGGGAACCTTCTCTTCAAAGATCTGGAGAAGAAGGGTTTTCTTTCCGGATCCTGCCACTCCTTCTTGATTGTTTCTATTAGCACCTCGTGCACAGGAAACACTCTTTTCTTTGGTTCCCCCAAGCCCTTGTACATCTGATCATGTAGGGTTAGGGGCTTTCTGTCCGCCTGAATACCGAGGGTAGTATGTATTGCTCCCAAGAGGTCATCTACCTCATCCAGGGACAATTTGTATCTGGAGGGCTTTCTGGACTCCCCGTCCTGGTCCTCCCCCTCAGACCCCTCCTGTGAATCGGAGGAGGTACTGTCTGGCTGCCTGGGCTCCACCTCGGAAGGGCCTGAAACTTCCCCTGCTCTAATCTTAGTGGCAGATCTAGCAGGTGTGGAACCCTGAGCCTGTGGCCGGGTGGTATCCTGAGTAGGGAGACTGGTGGGGAGCTGGAAACTTTCAAACAAAGTTTTGAATGAGGAGAAAGTGGATGAAAGCTCCTTGACTGAGGCTGCGAGACCTGATTCCTGCTCAGAGTCTCTTTCCCTGACTAGGGAATCTATACAGCACTTGCAAAGGACCTTTGTCTATGTCTCCCCTAGAATCTCCCTACAGGAGGCACACTTCCTTCTGGAACTGTGAGTAGATTTACATTTTTCCGTAGCTTTCTGAAACATAGTAAGGAAACAAAAAAGGCAGAAAAAAAATCAGCATACAGGCTTTTGCAGGATACCACCAGGGAGTGCCCTAGACCCTCTTTTATGTGCAGGAATCTGGGCCTCCCCCACCCCCTGACCACCCAGGGGGTATGCCCCCCCTAAAACCGGAACTAAGCATAGGAGGGACAGTCCTTGGGTATAGAGCTACCTTCCCCAGGGCGCTCTTACCTTTGGAAGGCTGGAGGGAACGTCCGTTTGAGGCTCAGCTTCGGACATCCTGAGGTGGTTGTTCCTGAGTCTTGCGCTGCCTGTGCGCGCTCACGACTCATCTCCAGCCTGTGCCCGGTCCTTTTATCGGCTCCGCGACCCGGAACCGGAAGTCGCGGGTTAAAGAGTCAACCTCCGCCCTCTACCGGAAGTGACGTCGTCCAGCCCGCGAGTTCCAAACATTGCGGCCCATGCAAACACAGGGAGAGCGGAGCTGACTCCCAGCAGTGTCCCGGTGGACAACGATAAAGGACCCCCACATACCGCCACCGCGCTCGGCTGGAATAGGGTGGCTAGCCATGGTAGGTGAGTACCACCCTTTCACATAAGAAGCCCCCGCTTCCCCTGCAGTGAAACAAAAAATAGGTCACAGTCCTCTGACTGAAGCGACCAGGTTCCTGAGCACAGTGTCTCCCCACCGGAGGAAACACTAAAACTGAAGTCCGGCAGGGGGAAGAAAGATTTATGGTCTGGCGCAGTGTTTCCTGAAGGAAGGGGAGGAGACTACATCTCAAAGTAGGCTGTCCTGAAAGACGAAGAGGGAAAAAAAATGCTTTTTTTCTATTACAACGGATGTTTACAGTAATAGGAATAAAAGTGACAAAATTTTTATTTTTTATTTTTTTTTACTGTCTATTCTGCAGGGATCTGTGGAATACCTTCTTAACCACTTCCGGACCGCCGCACACCGATATACATCCTTACTTTGAAGAGGAATATCGTTGTTATGGCAGCAGCTAGCTGCCATAACCCTGGTATCCCCTCTTCTTTGGCCAGCGGTCCACTTTCCAATAATAGTGGTCTCTGCAGCGTATTCACTGCAAAATCACTTTTATCACTGACGGGTGAGGCGCCCCCCCCCCTGCCCGCGCGCTGGTGCCCTCGGATCTTCTCCCTTGCTAGGTATGGAGACGAGTGAGGGGAAGATGGCCCCCACACGTCTCCATACTATTGCAGGGCGGAAGCGACGTCAAAACGTCACTTCCGCCCATAGCTCTTAAAAAGGGTCATTTTTTATTTTTTAAATGACAAAAATAATTTTTTCTTTTTTTTTATTGCATTTTAGTGTAAATATGAGATCTGAGGTCTTTTTGACCCAGATCTCATATTTAAGAGGTCCTGTCATGCTTTTTTTCTATTACAACGGATGTTTACATTCCTTGTAATAGGAATAAAAGTGACACAATTTTTATTTTTTATTTTTTTTTTAAGAACAGTGGAAAAAATAAAAATAAAAAAAAGGTAAAATAAATAAAAAAAAAAAAAAAATTTTTAAACGTGCCCTGTCCTGCCGAGCTCGCGTGCAGAAGCAAACGCATACGTGAGTAGCGCCCACATATGAAAACATTGTTCAAACCTCACACGCGATCGGTATAGCGAGAGCAATAATTCTATAATTCTAGCCCTAGACCTCCTCTGTAACTCAAAACATGCAACCTGTAGAATTTTTAAATGTCGCCTGTGGAGATTTTTAAGGGTAAAAGTTTGTCGCCATTCCACGAGCGGGTGCAATTTTGAAGCTTGACATGTTGGGTATCAATTTCCTCAGCGCAACATTATCTTTCACAATCTAAAAATAAAATTCGGCTAACTTTTCTGTTGTCTTATTTTTTAATTTAAAAACTGTATTTTTTTCCAAAAAAAGTGCGCTTGTAAGACGCATGCAACGACCACCATTTTATTCTCTAGGGTGTTAGAAAAAAATGTATAATGTTTGGGGGTTCTAAGTAATTTTCTAGCAAAAAAATATGTTTTTAACTTGTAAACAACAAATCTCAAAAAGAGGCTCGGTCCTTAAGTGGTTAAAAACTAGTGAAACAGAATTATCCCATAGCAGGTGGGGGTTATAAAACTAGATCGAATCTCTTAGGAACACACTCCAGGGTTCTATGCATGAAGTGGTTTATGGGGTTGTGTCCTGAATTAAAAAACACTTCAAAAAGTAATGGGGCGCAAACAAAGATAAAAAGTTTTCAATAGCAGCCCATGTTACTAAAGAGTCAGACATGTGGGCGTATACACAGTGGTAAATGACAGCCCACACCCTCTCTCCTCCTCCATGCCCACTAACCAGCTGAACACAATGGGTGGGATATTACATGTAGATTAATGGAGACTTTACCTGTCTCTTATTCTAAGACACAGGCTGGAGGGGTGTGATACAGCCTGTGATTGGCAGAAATCCATCCATACCATGTTATTTCCACAACATAATGAAGATTCTTTTATTTTAAACATGTGACCAGTAGCAGAGGACTACAAGCTCCTCCTGCTTATGTTTCCCTGCAGACAGGCTGTATATCATGTGACAGCTGTATATCGATTAGGAAAAAGGAACTTAGATGTATTTTTTTTTATTAAAATAATTACAGTGGCATCATCCACATACAGAAAGAAGGGACAATGTAAATTAAACAGTATGTGTTTAGTATCACTTTAAACTTACTGGGTCATGGGACACAAACACGGACTGACAAATAAGCGGAGCTCTCATTTCATAATAGTTGAGCCAGCGATCAACATCTTCATCTGTGTTCAGGGGACAGGCAGAAAACTCACGTGGCTGTTAAAAATAAATAAATAAAAAAAAAAAGTGATTTCTATTTTTTTTTTATTAACATGAAAAAAGTATGAAAGATAACCAGTTAATATACCATAACCCACTTCAGCCCCAGGATTTACCCCCTTCCTGACCAAGCCCTTTTTTGCGATACGGCACTGCGTCACTAACTGACAATAGCGCGGTCGAGCGACGTTGTACTTTAACAAAATTGATGTCCTTTTTTTCCCATAAATAGAGCTTTCTTTTGGTGGTATTTGATCACCTCTGCGGTTTTTATTTTTTTGCACTATAACAAAAAAAAAAAGAGCGCACATTTTGAAAAAAAAAAAAGCAATATTTTTAACTTTTTGCTATAATAAATATCCCCCAAAAATATATAAAAAAACAAAATTTCTTCCTCAGTTTAGGCCGATATGTATTCTTCTACATATTTTTGGTAAAAAAAAAAAATAAGCGTATATTGATTGGTTTATGCAAAAGTTATCGCGTCTACAAAATAGGGGATAGATTTATGGCATTTTTATTATTTTTTTTTATTAGTAATGGCGGTGATCTGCGATTTTTGTTGTGACTGCGACATTTCGGTGGACAGATCGGACACTTTTGATACCATTTTGGGACCAGTGGCATTTATACAGCGATCAGTGTCATAAAAATGCACTGATTACTGTGTAAATGTAGGGCGATCAAGGGGTTAAGTGTGTTCCCTGGTGTGTTCTAACTGTGGGGGGGGGGGGGGTGGGCTCACTAGAACATGACAGAGATCACTGCTCCCGATCACTGGGAGCAGTAGATCCCTGTCATGTTGCTAGGCAGAACAAGGAAATGCCTTGTTTACATAGGCATCTCCCAGTTCTGCCTCTCCATGTCATGATCGTGGGCCACCGACAAGGGCAAGGCTATGGAAAAGAACTGTGGCAACTGTCATTTCTGTATACACATTGACTAAAGATTGGTCTTCAAGAGCTAGTGGCATGAGTTGTAACAATAACCATCATTTATACTACCAATATACATTATTACAATCACCATTATGAACCTTGCATGAAAACCCCTTAGTGAAAGCTTTATAAAAAAAAAAAAAAGAAAACATTGAATGGAAAAATCTAAAAAAATACTAAGGCCAGCCAATACACAGAGCGAATTTTCCAAGGGTTGCAGGAAAGAAATTTGACTCCCCCATCAACACAGACAGTATTGATGCGGGAATCCCTCCTGCCAGGCCATAGTCTTCTCGCGGTGGGGTGAACGGAGGAAGCCATCCCTGCCAGGAGCAGACAGTGATTATTGCTAGTGGATATAGCATCTGGTAGCGATAATCGCAGGTAAAACCCAGCAGGCTGGTTGTACCCAAGTTGATCGATCAACTTGGTAAATTCAGCCTGCCCATACACGGTTCAAATATTGGCTGGTTCCTGCTGAACCCGCCGAGAATCGAACCATGTATGGCCTTGCCTTCCCTTACACTCCGTCTTCTGGTTGCTTTCTGTAGAGGCAGGTGATGTCATTAGGCTTTACCACAGGATCCTGGGAAATCAGAGGTTCCCAAATCTCACAAGAAGACACTCCAACACTGTGCAATCTAGATGAGAGTGACATCAATAGGTTCTCCTGAAGGATCCTGGAAAAGTTGGGGATCCCAAGAGAAGGCCCAGTGACATCCCCTTTGCATTAGCAGGCTTGCCAAAATTCAGTATAAAGATTACTTTTTTTTACCATTTTCTGCTAAATGTTTTAATGACTTTCACTGAGGGTTTTTTGAGTGAGTGAGCAAGGAGGCTCCAAGTGAAATCTGCATTTTCACGCATTGTCTGCTTTAAATGCTTTGTTGTAAAAAAAAGTCTATTTACACAATTTAATCTTCAGTATATAGTTTCCAAGGAGAACATAGCCTGTAAACAGAGCCAAGTAAATCTCTTTACCAATAATGCAGGACAATGCAGAACCAGACTAAATCTTGCAGATCACAATTTCCTTCCTCATGTTATTTGTTTTGACAGTTAAATTATTCAGATTATCCTCTGCAATTGCAGATATTGCTAATATCAGAAAACAGCCAACATTAACGCATGTTAAAAGGATTTTCCACTTTCAGAAACGAAGTAGAAATGCAGTTCACTTGTGGTGTGATGAGAAATAGTGAGCTCTGTTCAGTGGTCCATCAACCAGGTGAAGACTTCCATGTTCAGAGATGCTTCTCACCACAGGTAAAGCATTGTCACTTGCTTCACCACTTACAAACCTGTCCTTAACACAGAATGACTGATCCAGAGTATTTATGTGAACAGCTAAAAAAAGTTTGGGCATAACTTACCATTACATGGAGCTTAGCCTTCCCTTCTTGGATGACAAATGTCCCACCCATTCCTACAGCTTTGTCTCCATAATGCTGCGTTAAAGATTTTCTCATGCAGCTTACAAAATTTTCCTTTCCTGTCCTCCTCTTTGCCTTTACCTGAATGACCTGAAAATAACGGGGAAGAAGCTGTTAAAAAAACCACCACTTCAGCCGAACAGCCTCATTGTGAGAATCTTCTTTGCTGGTGTACAAACTCTCCATAGAACTGAATGAAGATTGCAGCAGGTAAACCCAACAGAAAAGATCCTGTAAAAGGGTTATGAGAAGTCAAGGAGGCTGCCTAGCTGCAAATTCAGTTGATTGGGGACAGTTGAGTATAAGAGTTAGAAGAGGGAAGGGAACTGGGGGTGAAAAACATGTGTATTTATTTTTTTATTTTATTTTTTTATTTTTTCCATATATTCATTCAATTGAAGAGTAACAGCAACAATACAACGCAACCAAAAACCAGGACACCATTCATAAAAT
>CM053027.1:361003015-361017174 GCA_028564925.1 Lithobates sylvaticus | reverse complement strand
TTGTCCCTGGCTTCTCTGCCAGAGACAAAACCAACCTGGTCCAAGTTGATTAATTTAGGTAGGAGGGGTTGTAAGCGATTAGCTATTATCTTGGCGTACAATTTGATGTCTACATTAAGTAGCGAGATGGGTCTATAATGGGAGACCACGGTGGGGTCCTTATCCGGTTTGGGTATCAGAGTCACATGGGCTTCTAGCAGGTCTTTGTTTGTAGAGGCGTTGGAGGAGGTAGCATTAAAGGCTTTGAGGAAGTGGGGGATTAGAACCGATTGTAATGTTTTGTAGTAGCAAGTAGTAAGACCGTCTGGGCCCGGGCTTTTTCCGGTCTTTAATTGTTTCAGGGCGGTCAGTGTCTTGTCTGCTGAAATTGGGGAAGCGAGGACTGTAGTGTCTTCTGGGGGGAGGGGATCTGGGGAGTATTGTGCGAGGAAGGAGTCAATAGCCTCCTGTCGGGTAGTATGTTGGGGTAGTGTGTTGTTGGTGGGTAGGTTATATAATTTAGAAAAGTAATCCACAAAGTGTCGAGCGATGTCTTTGGTGTTAGTCAGGGAGGTACCATCGGGTCTTTTAAGCATGTGTACTGTATGTGAGGCTTTTTTCGTCTGTAAAGCTCTGGCCAATAGTCTACTAGACTTGTTGCCAAATTCATAAAATAACTTCTGCGATAGTGAATATTTCCTACGTAGTGATGCATTTAGTACAGCAAGAAGTTCTTCTCGAGCCAGGAGGAGTTCAGCGTGAGTAGCATTTGCTCTGGAAGCTTTGTGTGTTTTTTCCAGCGTTCGGACACGTTGGGTCAGAGAGTCTATGTGAGTGCGTTTAAGTTTTGCCCTTGCTGACGCTAATGATATGAAATGGCCTCTCAGTACACATTTGTGAGCTGCCCAGATAGTGGTCGGGTCAGTGTCGTCAGTGTCGTTTTCCAGAAAGTATTGTGAGAGGAGAGTCTGAGTTTTCGTGGTTACATCTAAGTCAGAGATAAGGGAGTTGTCTAGACGCCAGATACGTGAGGAGGGTGAGGTGGGGGGTAGCGATAAGGTCAAGGTGATTGGGCAGTGATCTGACTGTACCATAGGTTCGATGGTTGCGGAGGTGACATGGGGGAGGTCAGGTTGTGAAATAAAAAAGTAGTCTAATCTGGAGTGTCTGTTGTGTGGGGCCGAGAAAAAGGTGTAATCTTTACCGTTCGGGTTGAGTGTTCGCCAGGTGTCATGTAGAAGAAGTGTGTGTAGTTCCATTTTAATTGCTTTATGAGCCCTATAGGGTAGGATAGAGCTACCGTTGGACGAATCAATGATTGGGCACAGAGTAACATTGAAGTCGCCCCCGGCAATTAGCGTGCCTGATTGGAATTCCGTCAATAGGTGGAGGGTGGAGCGGAAAAAGGTAACTTGATGCGAGTTTGGGGCGTAGAGATTGGCTATGGTGATTGGCTTGTTGTAAAGTGTACCTTTAAGAAACAGATATCTCCCTTTCCGATCCACTAGGGTGGTGATATTTTGGATGGGGCAATGTTTCGAGATGAGTATCGAGACCCCTTTGGATTTAGCCTCATCATTGGTGGCGTGGAAAGCTAGGGGGTAATGATGGTCTCGAAGTTTGGGAATCGAATCTGATCTGAAATGTGTCTCTTGAACCAGTGCGATATGAATTTTTGATCTATGTAAGGAGGAGAGCAGTTGGGCTCGTTTTTCGGGTGTGTTAAGGCCCTGGATGTTTATAGAGCTCAGTTTTAGTTGTGTGTTGCGTTTCGGTTCCTCTGGAGGTGTATGAGAGGTGTCCATCATGTCTAACGGAGCGTGCCGTCAAAGTGGTGATCACAGGGGGAAGGTGGTCAAATGTCCGAAATGAATAGTGTATTAAGGGGAGGGGGGGAGGGGCGGGCGGAGTGTAAGATACACTCACTAAGGAAGACCGATGAGGAGGAAGGTGGATCCGTACCTTCTTACCTCTTGTGTGGAGGCAATCGGATATGTACAGTGTGAGAAGGGACAGGCCCACAGAAAATTCCGTGTGCATGTCCCTGGGCTCCACTGTGTTGGGGATGGAGCTAACCAGGCAAGAGGATAGTAAAAAATTAAAGAAAGAAAAATGTCGGAGTGTCTCCCGGTTGCCCGACCATAATAACGCATGAGTGAGACGTAGTGTGTTGCGATTTACTAGGGGGGAGGGCAATGTCATAAGGTTATTTAGAGATCTGAAGCCAGTCGTGTGCTGAAGTTGAGCTTTGAAGATGTATAACAAGACATTGGGGGGATGCGATACTAGGGGTATATAAGATATCTTACAATAATACCTCAGAATACAGAACATTAAATATGAACATATTGTAAACTAATAAACAAACAGAGCATATGAGGGGCATCGTACTGGCCCCGTGTAAACACTCCCGAACCCATTGGGGATGGAGAGATGTGAGGTACCTGGACAAAAATATTAAGGCGACACATCATTATGCAGATAGTCTCGGTCGTTTGAGAGAGAGGAAAAAAAAAAAAGCTTTCAATCGGTGCAGTGTACCCGTGGGTATACTGTTTCTAGGGGGATGAGAGCGGCAGGTAACCATTGGTGTAGTTTAAATGCATATCGGTTAGCCAGGAGCTGTCCATGGATGAAATGCAGGGTAATATGAGGGGCTCACCTGTGAAGTATTTCATGGGGCCAGCGTGTAGTGCGACCGGTGCTATCAAGGTAAGGCAGGATGTCTGCGAGTCAATGTTTGTCAGATGGGGTTGACAGCCCTATTCGATGACCGGGGTGATGGCGGCAGGTTCAGCGCAATGTAGGCTTAGACTTACGGTTGACAGGGAAGCCTGGAGCGGGATCTGTGTCTCGGTATCACGGTTGCGAGAACTGGAGGCCGACATGCCAATGCGGAAGAAGGGAGACTGTTCACGAATGGCGGAAGTCTGTTATCCATTACCGCATATCCGGTGTAAGTTCAGTTCCGGTCGCGGAGCATCCTGGGGGTTGTAGTCAGAGTCGCCGGGACGTTGAGGCAAAAGGATGGTACTCGTTCGTCTAGAGGAGGAGGAGGTTGCCCAGTGTGTAGAATCTTGGACGTCGGTGTGAGGTGTTGCCGAACGAAGTGTCCGGTGTTTGTATGTAGATCTCCCGGAGGTAGCGGAAGTTTGCGTAGAGGATATGGCGCCGGATGTCCGGTGGGTGTCGAGTTCCGGTCGCAGTGTCTTCTGGGGAATGTAGTCAGAGTCCATAGTGAAGAGAAGCAAGTGGGAGTCGCCGGGTCTCGTGGTGGAGGAGGAGTCGGGGAGAGACGATTGGAGGTAAGCAGCGATAGTGGGAGGTATTTTCCTGCAGCATCGAGGGGTCAGTAGGGAAACATGCCGAAGTCAACAGTGTATTGAATAAAGTCAATGCGATAACATCGCAACTGTGTAAAAATGTAAACTGCCAGAACAATGGGTGGGTCGCAGTGATTGCCATACCTTAGTGGTCCCTCCTTGTTCTCCGGGTAGTCGGTGAGCGAAAGGGGTTTCGGCCAACACGGGGGCCCTGGTCAGCAGTGCGAGGAGGTTGAGCGGAGGGAGAGCGATTCCTTCTGCGGTCAGGTTCCTGGGCGTCCATAGGTTCGGGTGCGGAGGTGGGTCTGCTTACTGCCGAGCGACGAAATTCTGCAAACCAATCTGGAACCGCAGTCAGAGGGATGTTGAGAGTGTGACAGAAATGCGGAAGATCTTCCGGTACTTTCAGATAGGCGGTACGGCCTTGCGCCGTGGCGGTAAGACAGAATGGAAATTTCCACTTATAGGGTATCCCATTAGCTTTAAGTGATTCCAGCAACGGCCGCAGGTCTCTCCGGTGTTGCAAAGTGATAGCTGAGAGGTCTTGGTAGATCTGCACTGTGTATCCGGCATGTACAATCTGCTGTTTCCCTCTGGCCTTCCTGAGGATTTCTTCTTTAAGCCTGAAGTCGGGTAAGCAGCAGATTATGTCCCTTGGGGGATCTGTATCCCGTCCTTTGGGCCGCAGGGCGCGGTGTATACGATCCATGGCAATGGGAGTAAGGGGCGGCCGGTCAAGGATATTGTTAAAAAGGCCAGTCACCTCAGCGGGTATTTGCGGTCCCTCTATGGCCTCTGGAAGACCTCTGACCCTTAAATTATGGCGTCTGCCTCTGTTGTCGAGGTCTTCCAGGTGCCTTTGCATGTCCCTTAGTTGGAGGGTGTGCGTATCTACGTGGTGAGTCGTCTTCTTGAGCTGGGTGCCTTGTTTGTCCACCATATCTTCCATGTGGAGAACCCTGTTGTTGAGGGTGCGTATATCTAAACGGAGCTCAGAGATGGCCACCGATAATGTGTCCTTTATGTCCGCGGCTATGGTGCGGAGGTCTTGGATGTTTAGTTGGGGTTGTTGTGGGGATGGCGACACCATTGGTTCAAGCTCCAGGGTGCGTCCGGTGATGTCTGGTGGTGGAGGTGAGGAGCGGGAGACATTGATCGCTTGAGGCGAGTCGTGTAGGGCGGGAGCCGAGGCATGAGAGGATCTGAGGCGATCAGGCGCCATGTTGTCTCTATGGGCGCGGAACATGTCCGGAATGTTAGTCAGGATCCCTCCGTTGTTTCTCCGTGGAGAGCGGGAGCGGGAGGTGGAAGAGTTCCTTGAGGCAGTCCCCATCTTTTGGGATGTTTAGAAAGAGGAATGTCTCGGTTAGGCTTGAGGCAGGTCGTGTGGCAGCGGGAGCGAGGAGATTAAGCAGCCATCTTCATGCCTGGTCAGGCCACGCCCCCTCTACTATATGTTATATTATGAGAGATATTTGAAAAAAAAAACCTGTTCATTTATATAAGAACTTTAAAATCAAATAGTGATGTTCACCACTAAATGTATTGAACTTTAATCAAAAGCAGGTGCCCGTATTGTGTTATTGTAGCCATCCTAACACAGGAAGTGTGTTACTGGCAGGATCTCTGCCAGAAACCTAACCTAAGAAAAGAAAACAAATGCAGCCATCTTATCCAAGGACAGGAAAGGCGCAATATATCATTTTTTTGTTGTTGGGTTAGATAAGCTTTAATTAGCTTCCAGTACAACAGAGGTTTCTATGTTTGCCATGAACCAGTAAAGACTACAGCAATCATACCAGTGGAGGGTCCCTTGTATACTCCCGTGTTTCAAGCATTCTTAGCAAGAGCAGAAATGGTGAGGTCATCAATTAAGTTCAGCAACTCTCAGCATTATGGCAAACCATTATTATTAGCCCCAGGTCTCTTGGTTGCCTCTTTCATTTATCGCCTCCTTGTGTGAGTGCTCCTGTTTGGTAGATGGCCTGTTCTTTGAGATTCACATTTCCATTCTTGTGTAGTTTTAGATTTGTGCAAAATCATCTTACGAAGCTCAGGTTTTTAGTAGATGGCATCGGGTTTTCTCTAGAATAAGCAGATGTTTTTCTGTTTTCATTCTACCATCTACTTTTATGGTTTGCTGCAGAGAAGCATCCTCTACAGCATAATACAGTAAAGTGATTCAGCGCATAAGTTACAACACACATCTAAAAAGTGTAACACCTCTGGTGATATTAAATAAATAAATAACTAAATAAATGATGAATAAGTGCACGTATAAAATTAAATAATATCCCCAAATGTTATAAGCTGAGTATTTTTCTTTTCCGTGTGTCTGATGCAATTAAACAACTGTCAGCAGACTGGCCATGTGTAATCCATAAACAGGCTCTCTAGACTCTCACCTCATATATTCTTTGGTTCAGCGTATTGTATCAGGTTACTGTAGTCTTTCTCCACCATCCGGATGCTTATCCTCCTTTAAGGCACTTTATCACAATACAATGGAATGGAGTATATCACTGGGGCCAGTGTCCTCTATGCGATATTAAACCAGCATGCCTCTAAATGGGATCTATTATCAAATCTCCGATCCCATATATAATATAAACAGGGAAAAGAGAAAAAAGAACGGATGCCTCCAATGGTGAAGTAAATAAGTACAGGGGGACTTTATCAACAAATAAACATATAAATTGGACTCTTACAATATAAAAACTCAAATCGAGCAGATAGCAAAAAAATGGTGTCAGAACGCCAATCTCACATCACTTCCGGTTCACGAGTTGACTGCTTCCGATCCCTCCCTACGCGTTACGTCATGTGACTTCATCAGGGAACTCTACAGCATGATGCTTCCACCACCACGCTTCTTTTTGTGCAGTGTTTGGCTCCTGCCAAACACAAGAGTTTCGTCTGTTGGCCAAAAGGCTCAATTCTGGTGTTTGCAGGCCAAAGAACCGTCTTATGGCTGACATCAGAATCACACTGGGAAACTGTAGATGCTATGTCATGTGAATTTTAGTTAACAATGGCTGGCTTAAGAAATGAGGTTGTGGTCTGGACAAGCAAGAGGATAGTACAGGTTGGAAAAACAGGATTTATCCAAAAACAGGCAGTGGTTGGGGAAAAGCAGACATATATTGTGGTTAGAGGCTAGCTGAGACATCAACAGAAATCAAAAACCAAACCAGGAAATGAGAAATGATGTCAAGTGAACTAAAGCCTAGAAAGAAAATCTTAAAGAAAAGTTTTTGCTCCTACTTCCCCAATATAGGTCTGAAGATAATTATTCACGTGTTTTTGAAAATTTCCCAGCAAGCACTGGTGCTCAAAATCACCAGATTGCATGAGTGCACATCTGTGGAACATTTATAAAATCAAACTATTACATTGTACAGTCCAGTGTTTCTCAACTCTAGTCCTCAAGGTGCCCTACTAGGTCATGTTTTCAAGATTTCCCTCAGATGAAACAGCTGTGGTAATTACTAAGGCAGTAAAACTGATCAAATCACCTGTGCAAAATAATGGGAAGCTTGAAAACATGACCTGTTGGGGTGCCTTGAAGACTGGAGTTGAGAAACACTGGTACAGTCTATGAAACACTTGATATTGCATTTCAGGTGAGTCTGCAACCAGACATCAATGAGACACAGCAGGGTTTCATTTAGAAACAGTAGGAACAGAACATTTTTCCTCCTGGTATATGTTATGCCATGAAGTTAGACCTTCCATATATACATTTTACTATGATCACTTGGCCTAATATGACTACGCACATGTGATTCATATTTGATCATTTTAAAACATTGGAGAAGAATTGGCTGCCCCAGTGATGAATTAGGTGTGGCATATGAAGGAAGTTGTATACTTATGAAGTTAGTGATTTTGATTTTTTTTTAATTGTATTTAGTTAAAATTACCACAGAGTTGAGTTTTCACTTTAACATTAAAATGTCTTTTTCTGTTGATCAGTATCAAAACCCACAGTTATTCAGTATTAAAGCACAATAAACATGAAGAAATGTATACGTTTTTCTGGCAAGCTGTTTGTACAGGCCAAACAGTAGTAGATTAAAGTTTTATTTGCCTATAAAAAAGCACAAAGAAGCAGTTGAAAAAAATGTAGTATGAATGATTTTGGGGACCATTTAGACCAGTGATGGTGAACCTTGGCACCCCAGATGTTTTGGAACTACATTTTGCCATGATGCTCAACTACACTGCAGAGTGCATTCATTCGGGTGCCATCACTGATTCTTTTAGGCATGCTCGTTAACACATGCATTTCTGTTTGTTGGTACACAATGGAAGAGACTTGCCAAAACTAGAGCACATAGAATCTGGTGCAAATGTGCATAATGGCCAATCAGCTTCTAACTTCAGCTTGTTCAATTAAACTTTGACAATAAAACCTGGAAGATGATTGGTTTCTTTGCAGAGCTGCACCAGATTCTGTGTGCACCTGTTTTAGTAAATCTCCACCAATGCATTTTAGTGGGGTGTTCATTTTGACTTGCCTGCACAGTTTATTTTATAAAGATAGTGAAGCACTGAATATATGCATTGGGGTGCTGCGACACACCACCTTTCTATGCATTAACATGTATTTTACCAGGTTTTACTACAATGCATGGATATAAATCCACACTTATAAATTTAAATATACAAAAAAAATCTTGTGTAGAAAGACTGTGTAGTGCAGTGAAATAAACAACACTTATTTTACCAATCTTTATGTACAGTCTCCCTGTAATGTAGGAGTCACTGAATCATAAAATGTTATCACACTTCCTCAAAAACATATTAACACATTACTGTATATCAAATATTAAATGGAATGGCCTTGTTACTCCTTACCTAACATTATCTGGTATATTAACTCATAAGGAACAAATACAGGAAGTGCAAGTTAAGGTCATGCTGTAAATGTTTGCTGGCAGCATATGTAGATGGTTTTTACCAGACTCAAGAGTCTAAGGAAATCAAATCTTCCAGTTCTGGAATAAAGCGACAGTAAAAAGCCCAGCTGTGGGCATTAAATCTGTAACAGTTACTTCAACTGCAACTGAGAGATGGCTTGTGTGATGTACAGTATGATTTTACAATCCTCTTAGCACTGACAATGTAAAAACATTCAGTCCGTTCAGAAGAAAAATAATTAAAATGTGCTTTTACGTTTAAGGTAAAAATTTAATATAGTCACTAGAGATGGACAAATTGATCGGTCAATTAGGCACATTGAGCAAATCTTATTCTTTCCTGGCAAAGCATGATTCTATTTTCAATATGTTTGTTTAGATTTGTCTGATCTGCTGCAAAGCATTCAATTCTTGAACCAAATCAAAATTTCCACTCTGCATAATTCTCAATAGATAGGATAAATCAGAATTTACATATTAAGAAGTATTTGATTCACTGGTAAAGATTCAATCAGATTCAACTAAGCCAGACAATTTTTCCAATTCACAGCACAAGTCACACAATAACAAGTCAAATGTATTATCCAAACCAAAGATTTTTTTATCAATAGTCCACCAATGCCTACAATATTTTTAATGTATACATTATAGGTATAGAAAATCATTACACTGTATTGAAAAAACATTGAAATTGGGTATGTGAGTGTGTCAGCCAACATCATAAGCATCATGATGGTACATTTTTTAGCGACAACAACCTATGGCAGAAATAGTAAGGAAGGTTCTCTTAAATTGGTTTAAAATACATATTTTTTCCTTAAAATAGCTGCTGTGTGCAATGGTATTGCATAAAACAATCCCTTGCCTCCTCTTCTGGGGTCTTCCACCTGTGCTCTCTGTTTGCTATGCGGGCACATATGCAGTCGTACTCCCTAGCCAGGCTGTGCACATCCATAGACAAACATTATGTGGATTGACCCCGGCCCCTGCTCCCTACTCACAAGATTTTATGACAACAGAAGGAGCCATTGACTGCCGCTGCTTTCATCTGTCCTATAAGAAAACAAAGAGAGACCACCACTGCTGCGGATGGGCACAGTGCTGGATCAAGAAAGAGCTCAGTTAAGTGTCGGGGGGAAGGGGGCAGGCAGTGAGATATATTTTTACTTTAATGCAGGGAATGCATTTAGGTAAACAATTAATTTGTTTTAACCACTTTAAGGAGCAGTTCCTGTCAATAAGTAAAAGGAATCACTTTGCTGCTTAGCAATTGCATTAAATTTAGAAATGCAACAAATTTTTTCTTCAATCTCAGTAACCCACTTCAGTCATATTCCAAATAGCTTTTTTAGATGTTGGGTTTGTGGGTTAGGATTCTAAAGTTCATTATATTACCAAAAGTTTTATGACGTCTGCCTTTACACGCACGTAAACTTTAATGGCATCCCAGTCTTAGTCTGTAGTGTTCAATATCAAGTTGGCCCACCCTTTGCAGCTATAACAGCTTCAACTCCTCTGGGAAGGCTGTCCAGAAGATATAGGAGTGTGTCTATGGGAATGTTTGAAAATTCCAAAATCACATTTGTGAGGTCAGACACTGATGTGGGCGAGAAGGCCTGGCTCGCAGTCTCCACTCTAATTCATCCAACAGGTATTCTATCAGTCTGAGTGCAGGCCAGTCAAGTTCCTCCACCCCAAACTCGCTCATCCATATCTTTATGAACCTTGCTTTTTGCACTGGTGCAAATCATTTTGAGGAGGGGGGATTATGGTGTGGGGTTGTCTCTCAGGAGTTGGGCCTAGCCCCTTAGTTCATGTGAAGGGAACTCTTAAGGCGTCAGCATACCAAGACATTTTGGACAATTTCATGCTCCCAACTTTGTGGGAACAGTGTGGGGATAGCCCCTTCCTGTTCCAACATGACTGCGCACCAGTGCACGAAGCAAGGTTCATAATGACATGGATGAGCCAGTTAGGGTGGAGGAACTTGACTGGCCTGCACAGAGTCCTGACCTCAACCTGATAGAACACCTTTGGGATCAGCTATGACTAAGCCCCAGGAAAGGTGTGAAACACATTAGCTGTGCTGTATCTTTTACCCCCATCTTGCTGTATGGATTGTTGTTTTATATATATGGATCAATAAAGGTGATTTTTCAGGAGTGCAGCCACCTGGACGTTCTTTCACTATAAGTCATCAAAGAATACTTAAACACAATGTTAGTAACTTGCAGTGGTTGCCATGTGGCTAACTAAGGTCAAGGAAGTAAACAAAATAGAGAACCTTATCTCTTCTGATCGTCTACTCATGACATACTGTATATATATATATATATATATATATATATATATATATTATTTTTTTATTATTTTTTTATGTACTGTTACAGTGTCAATATGGTAACTGACATACAGTGTCATCAGAGCTGCCAGTCATCGTTCATGATCATCGACACAGCACAGTCCAGCCAGTCACAGGGCCCTTAATCACCACCACACCATTCCCAGTGCCCCTATAAGGCCTTTCTCACATTTGCAGTGCTCTCTGAAGCATGATTTATGTCTTATCCCTCTTCAGAGAGCATTTAAAAGGCAGTGAGAAGACGTATTGCCTACTTACCACCTACTTTGACCCACAGGGCCCTGCACAAGTGACCCCATTTAATTGATAATCGATATGCCTGCTGAAAGCAACAGTGAGTATAATCCCTGCCATGGCTGGAAAGCATCTCAGCCGCAGCATGTGTAAACCCCTGGCCCCTGCTTCTGCAGCTAAAGGGGGAGCATTTGGGGGGAGAAGTTAAACCTGTGGCTCAACCATAAGGTTTTACCACTAGAGATGGCCGAACGACTCCCTGTTCGGTTTGTGCCAGAACTCTTGAACTCTTGAACATCACAAAAGTTTGGATACAAATGACAAACCTCATTGAAGTCTATGGAACCTGAACAGTAAATATCAAAAGCCCCTACTTTGAAGGCTTATGTGCAAGTTATTGGCCATAAAAATGGTATGGGGGCCCTGGTACTGCCCTTGGGCACATGTACCAATGCAAAAAAGATAGGAACAGGGATTTTAACAATGCCCAAAGTGAAACAATAAAAATTAAAAATTCCTTTAAATAAAGTGCCTGGGGTTCCCCTTAGTCTGCCTGCAAAGTGGCACATCTTTACCATCTATAGAACCTGCACTACACTAACACAATACACTGACACACTATTCTCACACACTATACTAACAATAAACTTATACTCTGCACTGAAGAGTCACAATAAGTGAACAGTGAACACACTAACTGCACACTAACACAGGACACACCAAGTGCCTTGAGGCGATTCAGTTTGCATTTCCAGCGCTATACAAATCATTAATTATTCATTCATTCAGTAGCAAAACAAGCCCTGCTCTATCTATCTCCATTCCAACACACTACAAGAGCTGGCTATGGAAAGTTAGCTTTTAGAGCACTTTCACACTATAGCGTGGGCCACGTTAGCAGTAAAGCGCTGCTAGTTTTAGCGGCACTTTAACGGTCATTTTAGCGGTGCTTTTCGCCCCCTAGCTGGGCGCTTTTAACCCCCCTAGCGGCCGAGGAAAGGGGTAAAAGCGACCACAAAGCGCCGCTGCTGAAGCACTTTGCAGGTGCTTTGCAGGCACTTCGACAGCGCTGTCCATTGATTTTAATGGTCGGGGGCGGTGGAGGAGTAGTGTATACTTATTTTTCGGTCTTGCAAGCGCACCGCCCCAGTGTGAAAGCACTCAGGCTTTCACACTGGGGAGGCTCGAGAGGTGCTTTTCAGACGCTTTACAGTTGCTATTTTTAGCGCTAAACGCCTGAAAAGTACCTTCAGTGTGAAAGGGGCCTTATAGTGTGGTGGGGGTCTATGAGTACTGAGCCATGATTGGAGAAAGTAATCATCATTTTGTCCAACCAGGGCTCTGACAGTGCTAATTGGCAAAGCTTTGCACCTGAGCAGGTAATAGTGCAGTAAAACTGGTTAACACAAAATCTGGTGCAGCTGTGCATAGTAACCATTCAGCTTCTAACTTGTTTTGCTTGTAGAGTAAGGTTACTCTATGGTATAAGTCAAAGAAGCTTAGTCCTTTGCAGTATATTAATATGCTTTTACTACACACAAATGCTGCACTTAAAACCTGCCACAATTATAGGAAAAACAATACAAGACTGGTAGATATTGGGCGGCACAGTGGTGTAGTGGGTAGCAGTAAAAAGGGTCACTGGTTCTAATCCCAACAATGACACTACCTGCCTGGAGTTTACATGTTCTCCCTGTACCTGTGTGGGTTTCCTCCAGAGTACTCCGGTTTCCTCCCACACTTTAAAGACATGCTGGTAGGTTAATAGGGACCTTAGATTGTAAGCTCCTTGAGGGTAGGGACCGATGTGAATGTACAAGGTATATGTAAAGCGCTGCATAAATTGACGGCGCTATATTAGTACCTTAAATAAATAAAATAAAAATAAATATACTGTACATACAACAAACAAAATGCTACCTACTTTCTAGAAAATAAGTAGGGCTTAGTCCTTGACTAATTGACTCAAACATTGGGTGTTCACACATTTGCAAAATTCTGGAAATTATTGGGTGTTTGCAGGAAATTCGAGCGCCTGGCTGCTGATTGGCCAAAGCATGCACCTGAACTGCATGCTTTGGCCAGTCACAGCAAAGGTGGGGTGCTTTTGGCCAATCATGGCTCAGGTGGCTAAGTCCATGCCCCACACCATGTCAGGCTGCTTACATAGTGGCCGTACATAGTGCAATGAATGAGAGTAGCAAAATGACATTTCTAAAGAAAAACATGTAACTTAAAACTGCTCGCGGCTGTAATGTATTGTCGGATACTGGCAATATAGAAAAAAATCAATGAAAAAAACGTTGTGAGTCCCCCCCTTGATCTATCACCAGGCCCTTCAGGTCTAGTATGGATATTAAGGGGAACCCTGCGCCAAAATCCATACCAGACCCTTATCCGAGCACGCAACCTGGCAAGCCGCAGGAAAAGAGGGGACAAGAGAGCGCCCCCCCTCCTGAACCGTACCAGGCGGCATGCCCCCAAAATGGGGAGGGTGCTTTGGGGGTCCCCCCAAAACACCTTGTTCTCATGTTGATGGGGACAAGGGCCTCATCCCCACAAACCTTGCCCGGTGGTTGTGGGGGTCTGAAGGTGGGGTGCTTATCGGAATCTGGAAGCCCCCTTTGACAAGGTACATTTTGACAATACATTTTGACTTAGATGTATGAAGAAAAAAATTTTATTTTCAAAGATTTACAACAGGAACTAAGAAAACGTGAGTTTTTTTTCAAACATTTTGGTATTTTTTTGTTTATATAGCAAAAAAATAATTAAAAAACAGTAGTGATAAAGCTCTATCTGTCTCAAAAAATGTATAAGAATTTAATTTGGGTATAGTATTCCATGACTGAGTAGTTGTCATTCAAAGTGTGACAGCGCTGATATCCTAAATCTAAAACAGAGCTGTTCTCTTCTTAAACCAATGCGTTAGTGGGTGAATGGCTTTTTATGGTACTGAAAATCACCCTTATCTGGAGGCAATAACATTAATGCATATTATTAGAGCTTTGGTAATTGGACCTGTGAATCCCAGAAACATTGGTTCCTTTAGCTGTAAACATCCTTCTTTAAGGATCGTGAAGTGCAGTCTATTTTCATTTTTTACCTTAATGCCAATAGCTCATATAGAGTAGGTTGACTGATATTAGGCCTCCTTAATCCCAGGACCTGCAATGGATCATTGGAACAGAATGGTGATACTCCAAGGGTCAGTGCCAGGGATGGTGAGAGTATTGTAGTGAGAGCTGCTTTTTTTAATTTTAACTAGTCCAGGGTGTTGTTTTTGTTTTTTTGGGGGTTTTTTTTGTTTGCTTTTCAATTAGGATTGAGTATGAGCAA
>CM053027.1:360961302-361002802 GCA_028564925.1 Lithobates sylvaticus | reverse complement strand
CATACTCCATTGACCGCCCCACTCTGGCTGTAGGGCTTTGTGTATGTATAAAATGTATTTTTGCCATATCAGACATCTTTGGTCACCTATACGGCTTATAAGACTTATGAAGTGTGTTTGATCAAAATAGGCTACCTGGAAATCTAACTACGAGTCGAATGCCTTTTTCAGGGCTGAGTGCAGATACGATATCTAGATATCATAGGGGGCTTCGGTTTTTCGCTTTTTTTGTTTTGTTCATTATGTTGCATGTAGTTCAGTGAGACTGATTATGCTACTGCCCTCTCTTGCCTGGGAGGGACTGAAAACTACAACATGGTCAGCGACATTATTAACTCAGTATCTTGCACGTTTGAGCTCATTGGCATCCTGAGAATTGGAGTGATGAAGGGGGCAGCTTACCAGTATGTTTATGAAAACATTGGCTTAACTCAGATAGTTTTAACATTTAATTTTCGGCGGCTATTTTGCCTTTTATATGCTATTTATAATTTATGGATATTAGAGTGTTATTATTTATTATTCCTATACGCCTGACAGATACTTGCAAGTTGTTATTCACCTGATGTATTTCACCCACTATATATCATCTTTCTCTAGGCTAACATTCCATAAGAAGTCCTTTGCTAGTCTCGACTGCTGGACTCATCATATTCATGTTAATTGTACTGTGCTGCTTAGGCAATCATCCTACTGTTAAGGTGGCTATTCCTATCTAAGATCTTTAGGTCCGAGGGGGGGGGGGGGGGGGGGGGGGGGGGGGTGAACTGGGGGGGGGGGGGGAACAAGAGTGGGGGGGGGGGGGGGGTGGGGGGGGGGGGGGGGGGGGGGGGGGGGGGGGGGGGGGGGGGGGGGTTGTATTTATGGGGAGGTTTTATGTGGAAGTTTAGATGTTGGGGGGAGTGATATAGTGATAAATCTGAGTGAGATTGCGGTATGCATATTTTCGGCATCGTTCGAATGATTTCAGTATCTAATGGGGGCTTGTTTTTTCCTTTTGTGTTTTCAATAAGTAGCTTAGTGGGCGTAGATATGGTATAGACCTCCCCTCATCTTCTAAGTTGGTACGAATCGGGCGCACTTGGATGCCACAGGTTTATTATTAACCTCTGGGCATTATGATTTTTTTAGTCTTGATGCTGAAACACGTTATTGCGTGGAAAATTTTTGTGTGCGGGCGTATGTTAATGAGAGCTGATTAGAGTTCGTATAGTTTGTAGAGCAAAATTGGTTTTAATCACTTACGCGAGGGGCTTCTGGAGGGATATGGTATGATGATTTGCCAAACAGGTATTCCTTCCTTATTTGCTTAATCTGCACACTTTTTTTTCAAAAATACTTAGCATTATTGTTCATGAGCTAGATTGATGCTCTAAAATTTCTTTTAATATCTTATTGAGAAACAATCTGGGCCTGAGCAACAATCTCTTCCCGTTAAGCTTAGTCTAAAATGCATGATGACTTAAATTACATTGATCAGGCAAGGGTGGGGTGCGCTGGCTGTTGGCTGCGTCATACAAAATTAGATTATCGCCAATCTTCAAGCATCTTTTGTCCATACCATAATACTCGTACTAAAGTGTGTTCAATTCTGAAAAAGAGGCAACCGATCATACTTCCGATATCGGAATAGCCGTTTTCTGGCATCGTATCTATGTTAGTATCATTGGGGGGCTTTGTTTCGCCATTATGTTTTCTTTTCGTAAGTAGCATAGTTCTTAAGCCGCCAAACTAACACAGGTCATGTAACATTTTTCCTGGATTCTGTCCGAGTTCGTTGAGCATATGGTTGTTGAAAAATCAGGACGCTGTGGTGTATGACACTCAGATCGGACAGATGTTTCGTACGGTTTGTCCGACGTGCCATATATGTAGAGTCTTATCTCTCATGATGCAAATCATTTGCCGTGCAAGGCAGCGAGTCTCGATTCATACAGCACCAAAGTCCGATCGAGTGTTTTTTTGGAATTCCCTGTACTGGTGTACTATGAAGTGTCCGAAGGCACGGCTTGGCTCAAGTATTCTACGATTTATCAAGAACCAAAGGCTAATTTGCTACTAGCATCTTAACGTAGTAATAAAACTCCCGTTGTAAGGCATACGGAAAGCAGTCAGCCAACGTTCGAGGATGATCGGAATTTATGCGACAACATTTGTCGTCGACCGTAGTGGTACCGCATCACTCAACATCTGGAGCAAAAAGTACGACAGGTACCATGATCACGACGGATCCTGGTTCCATGCGGATTGGGTCCGCCCGAAAATCGAACCGAGTGAATGGGGCTTATTTAAGACTGTATATCGGCATCTCCCCCTGTCTATCGCTAGGGATGAATCCCACTTTGTGCATCACAATTGTATATAACTCTGGCATATATTGATGTTTTAGGTCATTGATTGGCTTAACACTTATGGCTATAAAAATGTATATATTTTTGTCTGATTGGTCGATTTATATAGAGCTTTTATAAGGTTCGACTAGATTATGAGGGCAAATTGTTGCTCATCCTTGAACCATGGACGACTGAGGACTAACAGTTATATTTGGGCCAACATGGATCTTCGACCTTCCTTATATTTCTTCGGTTTCATCACGTCGTATCTTTAGGTTGCAAATAGAATTACATAGTTCTGTGGACATGAGTTGAAATCTTTTAAATATTTTCTATATAAATATCCTTATTGAGAAAAGCTCATCCTAGGAAGGCTCGAGTAGGTGTTTCATCTAAAGACTTTTATGGTTCTAGTTGTCTTATCTGGTTGGTGAGATTAGGCCGCATCTAATCTTTTGGCGGTGCCTTTTTGGTATTTTTGTTTGATTTAATAGCTGTTGTTGAGTAGGTATTACTTTGTAGTTTTACCTTTTCATAAATCTGTTTTTCTGCTCAACAAACTGACTCATATGCTCTCATAATTTGAGTATGAGGGGCACTACAGTAATTTTTTGGAGAACATTGGCTAATCTGCAAGATGTTTTACAATTAAATTTTTCCCATTTATGCGTTTTTTAATCCCTTTCTTATCATAATAGTAGATGTATTTAAAAATGGTTTTTTTTCTGCCTCTTTTGAGGATCGCTTGGCGTAAGATGGTTTTTGCCCGATTAAAATTTCCCCCACAAATACTTATCCCATTTCTTTTCGGGCTGAGCGAATTTCCTATAACTACTTTTCTCGTCTTCCAGCTCCATTCATTTGCATGATTTATATTTGTCCCTGGCATTTACAATTATATCGCTGTTAGTGTTTTTTCTTTCTAGACTAGCAGTGCTTTTATGTTTTTGCTTCATAACTACAAGCTATAATTCTGTTATTTGTTAATTTTTACATTCTTCTGTATTCTCCCATTTTTCCTTTTTTCTAACTCCGGATCGCTGATGTGATAAAAGTAAATTTCGCGACATTCAGTATGGCAAGGACTAATATGAGGGGCTATGATCCTTGCCCATAGTGTTGCTTATCAGAGTACGTCTTGGGTGTATCATTAATTTTAAAGTATTGGTTCTAAGTCTCGCAGTGTTATATAACTCTCTAAACTTCTGCGTCTTCTATTAATCGTTTCATATTAGGTCATTTCTTCAAGGGTTATTCGCCCTTTCTACTGGCTCGGCCACGGTCACCCTTAAAATCCCTGATGCTTAAAATGAGCCTGGGTACGTCAGTTCACTGGCTGTGTGGTCTGACTAGCTAGAGCGATACATTCGCAAATCGGGCAGGTCTAATATTTGGAGTGCGCACGGTTTCCCAAAAGATGTATTTCATTTCACAGTTCCACCAGGGTATTATTATCCAGTCTCTGCAATAACGTTATCGTCGGCATCGCAAGGAGTTATATGTATAATATCTTTTGTTTTGGGATTACTTGTATTCTCCTTATATCCAAAAGTTGGTTAGGGTATGGCATTCTTTTTTTTTTTTAATTTTCTTAGGATTTGTTTATTTTGTCTATGAGATGGGTGCACTGAGGTCAGAAGTATTATGCCTAAATCGGTAGTGCGGCATTGATAAATTATAAAATCTCCTGACTAAGAATCAAACATGTCGTCCTTGGTCCTTAAATTGCAGATTGAGCAGTTTATAGACCCAATTGAGGTACATTTTTGGGCGACTATTAGGGGGGCAGATATAGACATTTACCAAATGTATGATCGTTATTTTTCCCTTGTAGGGTCCCTTTTAGTAAACAAAAAAAACGTGCCATGCTGGGTCAAACCTTGCCTATTCTTCGCACTTCGAAGACGTCAGAATTGTTTCCTCTATCGCGCAATAGGGGCGGCTGAGCCATTGTTTGACATCATGCTAGTAGTAGGGGAATCATCCGCAGTAGATAAAAGGACCTAAAGAAAGTTGAGAACTCGCCTGTGCGTAGTACAGTCTTAATTATTAGGAAATCAATGATAGTATGCGTTCTCTTGTAGATAAGAAAACAATATTATGAAATATATCCTCTGCAACCTCTTTAGGGATATCAATGGTATTTTTTTTAGGAGTTAATTCAAACTCTCTTACATTTGTATGCTTATAAACTTAAGCGATCTACCTATTACATAGATTTGATTCTTTTTTGTATCTTATTAAAGTGGATTTGGGATTGTCAACAGATTTTGTCTCATGACGTCATTTCCTTGTACCACGTCCTTTCCCGCTTCAACTCCCTCGCTCGCCTCTCCCCCCTCCCCCTAGTGTTCCTATCCCTCATCTGCGTCCTCCTCATGATTCCGCCTTCCCTACGGGCTAAAAACCCTCCGGCTATCACCACCTGCCCATCCATATGGGTCTCATCTCTCCGCTTGTCTTCGCCTCTTCATTAATCAGTTAGATACGCTTGTACACTTCCATTGGTCCTTGTGGCATTCCTATAGGGACCGAACGCTTGTCGCACCACTGGTCCGGGGAGCCTATCTGTAAACATGAGAGTGGAGTTCTGTGAGGGCGGCTGTCGAGAAGTCACCTCCCATAAGTTAACTTAGTAGAGGTGGTTTCCAGACTCTTGAGAAAGAGACCAGGTCCTCACCGTAAGACCCAGCTTTGTATTGCCTAGTTGACTTTTCGGACGCATTATTTGCCTAAGGACCCCCTCTGATCCCCTTACCCTCTGGGTACGGGGGGGGGGGGGGGGGGGCCTTCCTCCTGGCCTTACCAAGAATTTTATTTGCTTCTAGAGTCATTGTTAATGTTAATATGACGTGAGGGAGTGCCTAATAGCGGGGGGGGGCGATGGTGGACCGGTCGTCGGAGTAGTCTTCCCATTTTTGGGGATAAGCTCGCAGCTTTCTGCTTGGGCAAAAAATCCAGATTCGCAGGGTATGCTTACTGTATATCTAAGTCTGAAGGCTGGGTAGCGTCCATTTTTCCTGTCAATGTTAACTTGGCGGGAAGAGCCCCTAAGTATATTGAAACATTCATTTTTCAACATTAGTATGAAGGCCTAGCCAGTAAGGCTTTAGATCTGCTTCTTCAAAATTTCTAGAGTTGTCTTTTGATACATGATCCTGTTATATTTGGGATTGGGCTTGCCTTCATATTTTTAGTGGTGACTTTCCGCTCTCAAAGTTTTCGCCATTAGGTAAAATTTTGTCTGTCCGCTAATGTTTCGAAAATGCGGCACTATAATAAAGTCGATGTGGGTTTTCGATGTGTAAAATTCTTTTGATTCTTACTTATCCCTAATGGGACTGATTCAGGTCAATTTTTATATGGATCCCAATTATATCGCTTTTACAATCAGGGGTTGGTTATAGAAGTTCTGTTTTTTGTAATGTTCTAGAAGCACTCTATTTCTTGTGTGAGTAGGTCTCCGGGAAATACCATTCATATCCTTTTATATTTTTCTTTAGACAAAAAAATTGATCCCTATTTTCTTGGTCCTCTAGATTTTTGATGGACTTGTGTGCTTGTTGTGCGTTTTTCCAGGGATTTTAATTTCTGGCTTACTAATGTTTCTCGCCGGCATGTTGGTACTATATAGTTTCTGTTTTGTTTGCTTGTTTTGTGTTATTCCTAGGGGCGTGTTACTAGACTGTGGGGGGGTGTAGGCTTTGTGATTTAGTGAACGACTGATCTTCTGATTCCGGCAATCACAGTGAGACCAGAGATATCAGTGTCACTGAGTGTGCTTAAGGGCACGAATGGGGTGAGTTATGGGCTGCTTTACTTCTCCGCGTTCTTCGCCCAGTTTCAGCATTGCCCGCTGAGCTGTCGTCGCAGGTTAACCACAGTGTGCGAATCGAAGTACTGCGGGTCCACTGCAATTGGCTGTTTACCGGAACTCACAGGGGGATCGAGCACTGACGCAAAAGTAGGAACGTGATGGCTATGGTTTGTGCAATCTTAATGGAGACGTAACCTGTATGCCTCTTGTTGCTTCTGCACGCCCACCCATGGGCTTTCTGCCAAAAGACGTACATCAGTTGTAGTACAATCCAGTCGGGAGGAGAGTTAATCCAGAATACAAAAGCATAAATATAATCGTGAGTTTTGTTTAAAACCAAATAAACATATTGGCCCAAAGTATTCAATAAAAGTATGGTTATCTGAATTCCCTACGTTCTCATATTTCGCAACATTTCCGTTGGATAGGAAAAGCTTTCACCATTTGGTGAAGATACCAACCTACCTTCTATAATGGATTGCATATCACCAAATACAAAGGTAAGAGAAGCCGCCTTTGGTTTTAATATTGGGTTAACCCAGTGTCACTAATTTAATGCTATTGGCCTGAAGGATTTACCCAATTGAATGCCCGATAATAGCGACAAGGGCCTTGCCTTCTCCACCATTTAATCAGGCAGATCTGCATGAAGAAGCAAATACGAGGCCCAAGTAAGAGCCAAATTCATTTGTGCATACATATTATAATTTTATTTTAGTCAATTTAAATAGGGTGTATTATGGGAGGTATTTTCCCTCACAGGATGTGTTGAGACTATACAGACCGGGCAACGCTCTATGGTCTGTTTCCAGGCATATGATACTTAGAGTTCTAGCAAGCCAAGTGTGTACCCCCGAGTATATACCAGGATTCAGTCATAAGCGGATGATAGCATTCGATTGAAAGCATTCAATTTTGAGTTGCGGGTTAGTGGGGGCCAGGAAGTGGGCTATTGAGCATTACCGCAGAAGGTGCTCTCTGACGCATTCGTGCATCTAAATCATGGCTCGCTTCGCAAAAACGTTTGTTTATGTTGATGGGTCGGAGCTGCAGTTTTCAACTTGTTTCTAGTGGTAACATTATGTCTTAACCCACGACTGTGATTGTTGGGACGATCTATAACTGCCAGCAGATCTGCTATTTCAATTGCATAAAAGGGTAAAAAGTACACACAGTTATTAATGAATTATTTATTTATTTTAAGCAGTGCTATGGAGAACATCAAGAAAAGCGTAATTTTTCAAATTTTATATGATAGCAAGATAGCATTGAAAGGCATAGGACCGTGATTAAGGTTTAGATAATGTGTCAATAATGATTAAATACAACATATTCTTGTTTTTGTTTTGGACTGGCAGTGTTTTATAAAAGAAAGTTCATCATAGCCCACTGGCAAGATTTTAAAAATTTTGTAAAAGAATGCTAAGCTTGTGGTAGCTATGCTATACAAGCAAATACTTGCTGATGGCTAAAATCTAGTTTATGAATGCTAGATGCTTCAGACATAGATATAAAAGATCACACTCATGAATGTGTTTCAAAGGCTATGAATTTTATAATTAAGCACTATAAATTTTTTTATTAAAATTGCAATGCATAAGGAAAACTGATGACGATATGACTTGGTATGAGCTTCATGACAATCCGCACTAGTATAGACATGTATAAAGCTCAGAATGTAAGAGGTGAGATGGGCTGTCTCTCAGTAGGCCTTGTTGTGTTGCAGTGTTTATGTTGATAGAAGGAAAATGCTCAGGGCTGTGGGGGGGGGGGGGGGGGGGGGGAGGGGGGGGGGGGGGGGGGGGGTCAAAGAGGCAAATAGACAGAAAGTTGTACTGCATGACTTCTTCTTAGCTTGTGCCAATGGGGGGGGGGGGTGGGGGTTACAGGGGGGGGGGGGGGGGGGGGGGGGGGGGGGGGGGGTTGGGGGGGGATAGGGGATGATATGATATGGTGGGGGGGTTGTTTTTGTTACCTCCGACAGTGTGCTGATGTTTTTTCTGACGATGTTGTCCGAAGCTAACTGGGGTGTTTGGCATCCACACGGTCGGTCCCTAAAGTTGTCGAGAAAATGTCCAATTCGTACATTCTCTGAATGACGGTTTGTTGTACGTTCGGTTAGTGTAGACGTAGCGGGGAGCTACGTATGAGGCTAAGTAGCGCCAATAGCACTTTGGGTCTTGTATTGTGATTCTGAGCCAATGCGTGTGGCACTTTTGTCCGTAGGGCAATTGCAGGCTAGCAAGCCCCACGATCAGGGAAAAAAGTCAAAGAAAATAAGATGAGTGAGGGGGGGGGGGGGTGCGTGTTGGTGTGGGAAGAATTTGACAGAAGCGATTCGTAATCGCTGAAAAACTTTTTTCTGCTCGTGATAAATTCTTACAGGGGAGAAAAAGGTCAATGGATTGGAGCCCGGAAACAAAAGTCAAGGCAAGGTTGAGGAAGTGCGGTCGGAATTGTCCGGGACAAACCATGGTCCGAATGCGCAGTGGTGTTACAGGGGCATAAAGAAGCTATAATTTGACTTACAAAACTTAGAGAGGTGTGCAATAAATCTGGCAGGACTGAATTGGAACGTGGAAATAATACATAAATCGCTCATATAATAGGTACACTACTGTGCAAAGGATTTTTAGGCAAGGTTGTGAAACAAAAATTGCTGTAAATTAAGGGGGGGGGGGGAAATTCCTTTTCATAAATGGTACGAGTTTATTTATAGTTTTTTTTTTGGGGCATTCTATCAAAATAGGAAAGTAAATGAGATTACCGAAATCAAATCAAGATTATGGTTATGTGATCCAACGTAGTTTTGCCTCGTCAATACATAAAAAAACAAGAGAAAACAGGATCAATGTATCGTTCTAGGGTACACTTGCACGCAGAATTTTTTGAAGATACTCATTGGCTAATTAGGGATTGTTCCTAAACATCTTGGAATGGTGAAACTAACCACAAAGATCTTGCTGGGGATGTAGGACTGGCCTCAAATAATTATCTGTTCTCTTCAGGTAATCCACTAGAAGCAGGTCTCATATGTGCATTGAGAAATGCCAGGATGCTTTGTGGGGCCATACATTCAATAGGTATGGTACATTTTAGGCTCTTCCTAAGATTTCAATGCAAACCATGAAATCTCTCTGCTCAAAGAGTTTCAAGTATAAATTTTCAATTGTTATTGAATCTATCTCTTCATAGCAAAACAATGTGATTTTCCAGGATAATGAGCTTTATTCAGGCAATGCAGAACTGTGGGAAAAAAACTATAATCAAATTAAATGTTGACCCAAATGGTTCTTTCATAATATGTACTGTACATTTCTCTCTTTCATTTTTCCTTATAAAAAACAGTAAATATGACATGCCCTGTGCTTGGCCTAACATTGAAAATGTTAGTTGTCACTAGTAAGTACTATTTTTTGCTTTACTTAGCAACAGATGCCATTTATCAATATTTCTCTTCACTGACTTGTTAAAATGTTTTACATTAGAAATGCCTTATAGTGTTTAGCGATCATTGAAAATGATCAATGGAAATGATTAAACACTGCAGAACTATGCAGCGACTACACCATATAGAGAGCCCTTTTGTATTTCATTGTATTATAGCTGTACTGTCTCCCTTTATATTGTAAAGCACTGCACAAACTGTTGGCAGAATATTGGGCTGCTGTATATCAGCTGGGTAATAAATACAGCATACATTTGAGAGAATATCTCCCTGTGCTCCAACGTAAAGCTGTAGTAAATCACATTATAAAAATAAAATAAACTGGTCCCCCCCTGCACCACATACTAGCTTATTATGAAAGACTTACCTAAAAAAACGGATCCCTCCAGTGGTGCACCGTCACTGCTGACAGGGAATCTACCTTCACAGTCTTCCTTCCGGATTTGTGGGCTCTGGTCATTTGAACCGTCGAGCCACAATGATGTCACTGCATGCTGCTTATTGAGAGCACAGTGTGATGTCTCCAGCTGCTACACATGTAAATATCTCCTGAACAGTGCACGTTTAGGAGAGATTTAGTGTACTTAAAGGTAAGCCTTGTTATAGGCTTACTGTAGGTTCACTACTGCTTTAAATGGTACCGGTAGATCTGCTGATACTAAGATAATAAAAATTCTCTTTGAAATATATATTTTTATTATTAAAATAGCAGTGGAGCATTGTGTGTTGCAGTCATTTTTATTTCTGGATGACTGGCGTACTGATTTTTTTCACAGCAAAGTTTTTTACAAGGGTTATATGTGTAGGAAACATCTTCATTACAAACAGCTATGCCCAAAAAAATGTGTTTTTTCTTGGACCAGACCTTAAGGCTGGTTCACACCTATGCAGGTTGCAGTTTGCATATTCCAGGTGCATTTTGCATTTTTCAATACACATTTTTGATCCAGTTGAAGTCTATGGAACCAAAAACTAGAAAAAAGTCCCTGGCCTTTTCTATAAAATGCATATTCGTGAACACGACCCATAGGAAACCCTGTTAAATGGACTGTAGCGTGTTTCTGCAAAACTGAAAACGCACTAAAAAAATGCATAGGTGTGAACCAGGCATAACTCAATACTAGATGCATTTTAATTTAAGAGGTAGTGTGCTATTCATTTGAGTTTGCCTGAGATATTGCAAGACAAATCCTATGTGGCCTACGGGAAAAATCCAAGCTTTAATTTTCACAGGAAAATTGTAATCTATTGGTATCGCTTATTGTCCAACAACAAAATTGTATAATTCTTTCTTCTTGTCATTATTATTTCTTAGAAGGAAATAGTAAAGAAATGTATTTAGGTGACTTTGGCTTAAAAAACTGTATGCTAGATATAAGGTTTTCCTTTGTGCAGTTCTTTTACTGCAAGTAAAGAGGTTAGGAGTCATATTTGCATTTGTTTGAGTCGCTGAACAAGTTGTTGTTAAATACTTTCACCAAAATACATCTAGGAACAAAAAACAAATCTTTTCCAGCAAATACTATTATGTATCTCTGGAATAATACAATAAGGTATTGTGTGATGGATATGTTGTCCTTCAGCAGAAGCATATGAAAAAAAAAAATCAGTGGAGTGCATCAGTCTTTATAAAAAAAGGGGAAAAAAAATCATTTTTTTTACAAGTTTATGGTTATTTTCTATAATCACTCTCTTTTGTACCAGTGCTTTTTGTATCTTCAAAGCCCCTCTGCTCACAGAATACATTAATATTTGGTGTTTGTGAGCGCAGTAAAAAGCTAGCTGGCTTTTAAATTGAATAACACTTATTTTTTCAAAGTTTTTCATGCGGTGTATCAGCTATTGTGGTAGTTTAAGAAATCAATTGAAATTTGTATTCTAAATCACAATACGTTTTCTGGGGAATTCAAAAGTCAATAATAATTTATAACTGAATTTATACAATAAACCTTTTAAACAAAAAGTAACACCTGGCAAGACTACTTATCACAATAAATTCTAACAGTGAAAAATACATCTGTCTTTTAATTATGTGCATTTGCAAAAGCTTTCTCATTTATTTTATTGAAAACAGAGGAAAATACTAACAGGTATACTAAATTGATGAATGCATGGGGCCCATGCATCTTTCAAATCAGAGAAATAATAGCACTATATTTCAGGATATTGTCAGTCTTTTATCAGGTGCCTAAATTGCTCTGAAGACAGCAACAACTTTCAGATGTGTTGATTTCCAACTGTCACCTGTAACAGTGGTCTTTTATTATTAGGAGCCTTATATGGCACTTCATGCATCAGGTTGTTGTGTTGAACTAAAATACCACTGAGCAAGGATCCTAAACTTGATCCACAGAAACATATCAAGGGCTAAAGTAATAGCTGATCTCTCTAATCCCTCCCCCAAAATAATCACTACCAATACATGTGACTCACCTAACCCCCCCCCCCCCCCCCCCCCCCCCGAAGATAAGCTTTAAGGAACTATAATTATTGTTTATTTATTTGCAATACTTGTATAAAAATAATGTTATTTCAATCTACACTTTTCACTTGTGTTGATAAGTGATAATCGGGGCACTAAACTCCTTAGTTTTATAAAGGCTTACATTGTTTCAATAAAAATTCAAAGTTGCGAGTTAAAATGTGACCCTAACCAAATATATAGGTGCCGCTAAAGGTTCCACCAGGTCCTCTTATGTAGCAACCGCTTGGTCTGCAGACAAGGCCAGAGCTTGTCCCAGCTCTAGACAAAGGGAAAAGTCTTCCAATGCCGCATACACACGGCTGGACTTGCCGACGGACTAAGCTTTGTCGGCATATCCGACGGAAAGATTTAGAACATGTTCTATATCTAAGTCCATCAGAAATTCCAGCAGAAAAAGTCAGATGGGGCATACACACGATCGGAATGTCCGATGAAAAGCTCCCATCTGACTTTTTCAGCCGGAAAGTCCGGCCGTGTGTACGTGGCATAAGCCGCACATCTCTGCAAAACTCCATAAGAAGGTGTATGGCAGCCTTAGCCTGGGCTCCAATCAGGCCATGCCCCAACACATTTCAATCTGCCCATGTAGCTTAGTCATAGATGTTAAAATACCATTCCCATGAACAGTACTAATTAAGCTCTATAAGAGAATCCAGCCCTACTAAATTATACCAAGTTGTCATATAACATATTTTCAGATACTGGAAGATTGAGGGGGATATTTTTAGTTAGCTTACAGGACAGAACAGGCTAGACTTTAGATGTGTGATGCTTCTTCTTAGTCTAGATAGCAGACTAGTAACATGTCTAGCTGAAAAGCCACGAAGCAAAAATTGTGTCATGCTGTTGACTAGGCTTTGTGGTAAGTTAAAAGTTTATGAACAAACGTACACATTTTGTTTTGCAAATAGCACTATTTTTTGATGTACTTCAAGTGTGGGTTTATTTCTGTGGCTGGTAGCAATTGTTTTATTTGCAGCACATTAGTTAATGTTCTACAAATGAGGCATTGTCAAGAGTCATGTTTAATCCTACAAAGTGATTAAACATTATATTTTACTGACTGCTTTTATTTGATAGTATGAGGTGCTCAGCTGCATGTTCTCATTTTGCTGCATTTTGCTATATACAGTTGATAAGCATGCAACTTAACTTTAGAAAGTGTAATGAGCAGTGAATTAAACTATCGTGACACTTCACAATGAGCAACAAAGGGTACAGTGGCTACTGTGAGCACCCAGGCACAGACAGAAAGCCTGTAGTGTACACATAATTGTATATGCTGCCAAGGTTTTGAAAGCTGAAAGCAACGTGAAAGAAGAGAAGAAAATACAATGGCTGAATCTGTTCTTCTCCTAGAACAGTGGGGACATAGGGGGTTATTTGCGAAAGCCAAATCTACTTTGCACTGCAAGTGCACTTGGAAGTGCAATGGCTGTAAATCTGAGGGGAATATCTGAAATGAGGGGAAGCTCTGCTGATTTTATCATCCAATCATATGGAAGCTAAAATGCTGTTTTTATTTTCCTTGCATGTCCCCTTGGATTTACAGCAACTGAACTTCCAAGTGCAATGCAAGTGTACTTTCAGGTGCACTTGCAGTGCACTTGTAGTGCAAAGTAGATTTGCCTTTAGTAAATAACCCCCATAGTATAGTGTCTGTAGTGCTTTCAACATTGCTAGGTTTAGAAACATTACTAAGCTGTATGATAAAGGCCTTATCCACAACTGTTTTTAAGGAAATGTTTTACCTGGTTCCACAATAGTAAGTGATATCTTCTCTGAAGATAGTTTTGTCTAACACTAAAATTGCTGGTTAGCAGGTGCATAAGACTATACTGAAACAGCCATGAAAAAATTACATAATCATTGTACATCTTATGCACGTAAAAAACACAAGGTGCATGCCTTTAAAAGTCGAATTGGTGGTTGTAATCTTTCTTCTTAGGACTTGTTCACAGTTGACTAAATTTCTAACGCTTAACAAAGGCTCCTATAGCGTTAGTATGGGCGTTAGACTTATGTTAATGAGCTTTATTATGGGCATTAGACTGGCATTTTACAAGCAATAACGATGAGTTAAAAATGCTCCCCAAACCCCCTATAGGCAGTTTTGACGTGTTCAAGGTAAGCTTAAGGCGCGTTAAAACCGCTCCACAAATGCCTATTCCATTACAGGAAATAAACTGATCTTAACGCCCCACAACTGCCTGGCAGAGTGTTTGTGAAACGTTACCATAGATTTGAACGGGAGGCGTTGAAAGGCTTCAAACGCTTCCTGACTCCTGACACAAGGTTTTATTTTTGAAGCAACATGACGCTTATGCTTCATGTTTTGATAGTGTGAACAGCACTGTGTGCTGTCCATTGTATAATTTGCATAGGCATTTAAGGGGTGTTTTTAATGCCTCTTAAATGCCTGCTTTTAATGCCAGTCTGAACTTAGCCTAGAATACAAACTTTATTAAGATAAACCCTCTGACAGTGCTGTGTCTTGGCCTAGGCCAACAAGGCCCAGGCCTAGAGTGTCACTTTGCGTGGGGGAGTAAAAAAGCTGCCTCCCCAATCCGTCCTCCCTCCTCCCAGGTTCCGCGGCCTCCTCCCGCACAGATACAGCCTCCTGTGCAATGGCGTATCATCCATGTGTGTGGTGCACATGGCCCCCAAGTTCAAGATCAAATTTCAATGTGTGCACACACACTGTGTCGGCGGCCACATTCGCCGATGCCCATTCTACAGATCTGGCCACTGCCGCCACCCTCAGTGGCTGTGGGGGGCAGCCACCACCACCGCCCACAGCCACTGAGGTGCCTGACCAGTGGTGGAGTGATCTGCAGCCTTGTGTGCTGCGCCGGGGTCCTGAGAGCCAGGACTTGTATTCTGACATTGGGAAATCCTGCCCACTGCCCCACCATGCAGTGCAACATGCCGCCCAGACTTAGGTAGGATACCATTGTAAGGGGAGAGTGGGGAGGAGTGTATGGCAGCCAAGGAGTGAATGTCGGGGTGGAAGGCTGTGCAGTCCCCTCATGCTGTGTTTGGAGGACTAGTGGCAGCCCGCTCTTCTGGGACTTGTAGTGCCCTCTGTGGGGTACTGAGATATGGCAGCCTCCTATGCTGGGACTTGCAGTGCCCTAGACTACAGGGGACTGAAGAATGGCAGTCCACTCTGCTGGGACTTGTAGTGCTCTTTGTGGGGGCTGAGATATGGCAGCCTCCTATGTTAGGACTTATAGTGCCCTAGACTGTGGGGGGACTGAGGAATCCTTAGTCCCCAACATAGGGCACTACAAGTCCCAGCAGAGTGGGCTCCCATTCTTCAGTCCCCTGTAGTCTAGGGCACTACAAGTCCCAGAAGAGGAGGCTGCCATATCTCAGCCACCAAAGAGGGCACTGCAAGTCCCAGCAGAGTGGGCTGCCATTCTTCAGTCCCCTGTAGTCTAGGGCACTACAAGTCTCAGCAGATTAGGCTGCCATATCTCAGCCCCCACAGAGGGCACTGCAAGTCCCAGCAGAGTGGGCTGTCATTCTTCAGTCCCCTGTAGTCTAGGGCACTACAAGTCCCAGCATATTGAGCTGCTCTTACAAAACAGGAGAAGGAGCTGGGGGTTGTACTGGGGGTTGAGGCGAGAGAAGGAGGCACAGGTTTGAGATGGGGAGGATTTTTTCTGAGAGTGAGGATTTATGCTGGGAGGGGGAGATGGGGGGATTAGTGCTGAGAGGGGGAATGTATGCTGGGAGTGGGAGATGGGGAGGATTTTTGCTAAGAGAGGGGATTTATGCTGGAAGGGGTAGATGGGGAGGATTTTTGCTAAGAGGGGGAATTTAATTTCAACATTTCTTTATTAATTTTCAGTAAAGTGAACAAGATATACATTTGTAACAACATGTCGGATGTTCCGACTGGAGCAAGCAAAGGCAAAGCATACAAAGTATTTATGAAGTTAAATAATGTAGAGATAGTCACACAAGTCGGACTAAACAGTGGTGGTTCATGCTTAATTATTTAACATAGTAATCATAACAATTCAATAACTCCAGATGAGGGGGGGGGGGGGGTGGGAGAAGGAGCACCAGCAAAGTAGGAGATCAGTTACATCGTAGAAAGTGGGTGGGTAGGAGAATAAAGAGGAAATATAAGAGTGAGAGAGAGTTGCAGTAGGAAGAGAACATTAGGTGGTTACAGTACATTTTGGATGTGTGAGCCAGATATGCCAGTTACATAAAAACGTTTCCATACTTAAATTTTTCCTAGCAACTAGTCTCTCCATTTCACATTGGAGGTTTAGGTCTGAAAGCGTGTTGGCAATAGATGGGGACTCAGTGGTTTTCCAGAGTTTAGTGATGTTCATTTTTGCAGCGAGTAGTAGATGGACTATCACTACTCGTGATGTGGGCGGGAATTTTTCTATTCCAAGGTGCAGTAATTCCAGTGAGGGAATTAGGGGTAGTTGAAACTTGTGATATAATGGACATGGGGTAGATTTTTGCTAAGAGGGAGAATTTGTGCTGGGAGGGAGAGATGAGGGGAGATTTGTGCTGGATAAGGGGAGGTTAAGACAAGGGTTTGTGCTGAGAAGCGGGATGTGTACTGGAAGGGGTTATAAGAGGGTGAGGATTTGTGCTGAAAGGGGGGATTTTGGCTGCAAGGGGGAGATGGAGGGGTGGGGGTCTGGAAGGGGTGTGGTTTACACGTGATTAGGCGGGGCTTAAATAGGAATGGGTGTGGTTTACATGTGATTAGGCGGGGCTTAAATATGAAGGGGTGTGGCCTTGACAGGAAGGGTGGGTTGTGTTTAAATTAGGGGGTGAATGAATTTAGTCAGGCCTAGGGCAGCACAAAACCTAAATATACCACTGCCCTCTGAGGGTATGATAAATCACTGTACCCTGAGAAAAGCTTGGTCTTTGACCTGACAGATGGCATTCTAGATAGTTCTGTTTAATTTGTGGTAAAAAAAAAAAACCCAAACAGGACATTTCATCAGGATAAACAAGGGGACAATTTGAAAGAAAAGTGAGTGTTACATGCAGACACACGTAATCCAGAATAGGGTCTATTTTTGTCAATTGCTAAGGAATTTACATTTTGAGAATACCTATAACATAAGAATGCAGGAAAAACACATTTTCGACTTTAGACTTTAATGCATCTTTGCTTTTTTCCCCTGTAGATATATAAATGACTGGGTGCTCTCTAGAACAGGAAAGTCTCAGTGCTTTCACTGGATGATGTTGAATGGAGAGGTGGGTGAAATGTTTTTTTCCTAATATGACAAACCTCCCCCACAAGAGCCGTGGATCTGTCACAAGGTAAGTGTTATTGAAATATTAGAGACTGTAACACAGAACACACACAGAACATCTGTCATTTGATAAGAGGGTTTCCCACAATGGCTTTGAATTCAAGGATTTATAGGAAGTGAGCTGCAATTCTTTTGTGAAACACTGCCAATTTGCAAGTGTATGTAAATCCTGCCTGTGAGTTTCTCCAGCTCTGTCAGATTGCTGCCGATGAGTATGAGTTCTAAATGCCAGTGTCTAATTTTATTATAATCACATGACAATTCCAAGGGATGTCATACAAAAATCTGCACCACAGGCATCTCTGTAATACTCTTTTCCAGTTTTGCATTATGAAGGTTTTTGGAGAAACCCAAACTGCACAGGCACAGCTGTGCAATTACGGTATGTAAGTTTGTCTTCAACCACTCTCACACCTGTATACCCACTATAGACCAACACAACTTATACATTATAGGCCTTTTATTCTGGACAAATGTAGGAAAAATAAGGCTTTCTTTTGAGGTAAATGTCTTGCAAAAAGAAAAAATATTTTAAAAAAATGTAGGCAAACCATAGACAAAAAATATAGCAAAACTAATAAAATATATATATTTTTTCTCCTTTGATCAGTACTAGTATAAAAAAAAAGAATATTACCATGAATAAAAAGTATAATTTTTAGCCTACAATTTGTTTAGTCTGAAATTATACAAAAAGTTTGACTTTGGTACAAAGTATTGCAAATTTATAATGAAAATGAATACAAATGAAAAAATACTTACCGGAATTTTCCATTCCTGATGGACTCCATGGCAGCCAACGTGTGGGTTTATTCCCTCCTCCACTACCCTATATGACGTTACTCCCATAAATCTTTGTCCCCTGCCAGAGGCTGTGTTCGGTAACTATCCTACTCCAGCCATTTGGGAGGGAACTCCTGCTGCCATGGAGCTCATCAGGAAAGGAAAATTACGGTAAGTATTTTGATAGGAATTTTCCATTTTCCTGACAGACTCCATGACAGCCAACGTGTGGGAAATAACTCACCGTACACACCCGGGTGGGAAAAATGCTGAACAAACAAAGATTTGTTTAACACCGTCAACCGACAGTACTTTAACACCAAAGTCAACTGAGGATAGAGCTGCTGGCTCAACACAATAGTGAGTCATGAAGGTATGGATCGATGACCAGGATGCCGCTCTGCAGATCACTTCAGGAGCCGCATGGCGTGAGGCTGCCCACGAGGTTAAAAGACTTCTAGTTGAGTGTGCTGTTACCGCCTCAGGAGGAGCCAAGCCCTTCTCTTTATATGCCCATTGAATTGCTTGTACTATCCACGCAGCAACTGATGCCCGAAGGCCCTTGTTTTTCCCATAGAACAGGACGAAAAGATAATCTGACTGACGGAACGTAGCTGTAATTTCCAAGTATTGCTTCAAGGAGCTACAAACACCAAGAAGGTAAACATCTGAGATTCCGGTGGACCTGAAGGTGGGGAGTGAGATCTCTTGGTTCTCATGAAAGATTGAGGTGACCTTAGGGTTTGACCCTAACATTGGAACCAGGACCACCCTCTCCAGGAAAAAGGTTAGGAAAGGTTCCTTGGCTCCTAGAACCTGAATTTCGGATACCCTCTTCGCCGAGGTGATGGCCACCAAGAAGGCAGTTTTAATAGTAAGCTCTCTGATGGATAGTGACTTATCAAGATGAGAGAAAAAGTCCAAAACTAGAGGCAGGTCCCATTTAGGGAACCTGGGTTTCCTTTGAGGTCTCAGTCTCACTGCTCCTTTAAAGAATTGTTGAATAAGGGCGTGTCTGGCCCATGACACCCCAGTGAAGGCTGAGATGGCTGACACCTGTACATGAAGGGAACTAACTGATAAAGGTAAATTCAGGCCTGATTGCAGGAAACTCAATATGTCTTGAACTGCAGGTGTGCCACCTGAATTAGCTCTCAAAGACATATGGGACTAGAAGCCCAAATTCGCTCATACACTTTGTTAGTACTTCATCTTCTTGCATTTAGGAGAGTGGGAATAGCTTCTTTGGGACATCCTAGGGCTTCCAACCTTCCCCTCTCAAAAACCAAGCCCTCAACTGTAGGTGAGCTGGGCACGGGTGGAGAATCGTGCCTTGGGAGAGCAGATCCCGTCTGGTTGGAAGAGGGACTGGTTCTCGGAACCTGAGAAGAGATAGGAGAGGAAACCAAGGCCTGTTGGGCCAGTGAGGAATTACGGCTATTATCTCCACCTCCTCCCATCTGAGTCTCCTCAGGAATTGAAAGACGATAGGGATTGGAGGGAAGGCATATGCCCTGTGGAACCACCAAAGCTCTGTCAGTGCGTCTATCCCGTAGGCTTGAGGATCCCTGAACCTTGAGTAGTACCTTGTTAGCTTCCTGTTGTACTGGGAGGCAAAGAGACCCACCTTTGGAGAGATCCCCAAGGTTAAGATCCACTTGAACACATCCTCGTGAAGAGCCCACTTATTGTTGTCCAAGTGGGCTCGCGAAAGGAAGTCCACTTGGACATTGAAAATTCCGGGCACATAGGTTGCCGTTAAGTTTGGCCAGATTCTTCTGTGCCCAACACATGATTGGTTCCATCTCTCGAAGCAGAGATCAACTTCTGGTGCCCCCTGCTTCTTTATATAGGCTACGGCTGTCGTGTTGTTCAATCTGAGAACTACAGATGTTCCTGTTATCAGATGAGGAAAAGCCAACAGTGCTTGAAAGGCTGCACGTAACTCTAGGATATTCAACACTATTCCCCGAGAGGGGAGATCCCAAGTGCCCTGAGCCACTTCCGTCGGCAATGAGCACCCCAACCTCTGTTGCTGGCATCCGACGTTACCGTAATCCATGTAATTGGAAGAATGGAATGGCAATTTCGTTGATTCTCCCGTTGAAGCCACCAGAAGTGGGAACTCCTCATAACCTGAGTGATGCGAATAAGCTGGACTTAGACTCCTGACTACTGGTGAAGAAAACCCTTCTTAAAGGGGCGCATCCTCCATTGTGCCCACTTCACCATTGGTATTGTGGACACCATGGTGCCTATGATCCTTAGACAATGAAGTGCATTGAGATGAGAAGATGAGAGGGCCAGGCGGATCCTGTCTCAAACTATTGCAACCTTCTCCTCAGGCAGAGAGATGGTACCTCTTACTGTGTTGAAAAGCACTCCGAGGAACATGAGAGACTGCGAAGGCTCTAACTGGCTCTTCTCCAGGTTCACGAGCCATCCGAATTCCCTGAGGGTTGAAATGGTTTGATCTCTGTGTTCCAAGAGACGATCTCTGTCCTGAGCCAGAAGGAGTAGATCGTCTAGGTAATGATGGATACAGATCCCTCTGATCCTTAACAGAGCCACAATTGCCAACAGGACCTTTGAGAAGGCACGTGGAGAAGTCGACAGACCGAAGGGAAGGCATGTAAATTGTATTTGAAGTTGGCCTATGGAGAACTGAAGGAATTGTTGGAAGTCTGTTGCCACAGGAACATGGAAGTAAGCATCTTTGAGGTCTATGGAGACAAGCCAATCCCCTGGCTGAACTGACTGCTGGATCGTGGACAGAGTCTCCATCTTGAACCTCTCTTTTTTTATGAAGCGATTCAGATGCGTCAAATCCATTACAGGTCTCCATGCACCACTCTTCTTTTGGACCAAAAAAAGAGGGGAATACATTCCCATACCACGTTGATCGACTGGAACGGGAATAGCAGCGCCTTGATCCAACAAAGTTCTTATGTAGGCTGATAGTATTTGTCTTTTTCCTTCTGAAGCTGGAAGGGACGTACCTCCCTGGCACGATCTTGATTCTGTTTCCTTGGAAACGATCTTCTTTGGCTTTGCAGGCACCTGTCTTGAGGAAGAAACCCTGACTTGCCCCCAGTGGTCCCAGTTATGGCACTATCTAACTTATTGCCGAAAAGAGACGATCCGTTAAAAGGAATCCGGCACCAAACCTGTTCTGATGCAGGATCGGCTAACCAAGGACGAAGCCACAGGGCACGCTTGGCAGTAACAGATGATAGCATAACTCGAGCCACCAGCCGAATATCGAGGCCTCCCCCAAGAAAGCCGAAGCCAGCCTCAATTCTTGGATGGGTGAACTCTTGGCTAAGTCTTCCGAGACATTTCTGAGTGTCTCATCGACATTGTCAGACCATACCTCCATTGCTCTAGACAATGCGGCCAGAGCCAAGGCTGGTTTACAGGCCATGCCTGCCGTAAGATAGACCCGCTTCAGGTCAGAATCTATCCTTCTATCCCGGGCATCCTTGAAAGAGACCGTGTCCTCTAAAGGAAGGGTCACGTGTCTGACCAACCTCATTACTGCTGCATCCACCAGAGGGGCTGATGAAGGGGTAAAGCCTCTGTGTTTTGGAAAGGAGGGAGTTCTTCTTCTCTACCTTTCCCCACTCATCCGTGATAACTTCACCTAATTCAGAAAGAAAAGGAAAGCTGATACGCTCCTTTTTTAATTGTTTGAGATCGTGGAGACTCTACGGGAGACATATGGGGGGCCTTCAGTTTTTTCAGACTGTCCTTAACCATCTTCTCAACCAGAGATTTCAGTTGTTGGTCAGAGTCACTCCTTTTGCCAGTTGCTTTCACATAGCAGGAATCACAAGAGGACTTGTCTACAGGGACATGAGCCCTACACCCCCAACAGAATCCTTCTGCTGCATGACTGGAGTAAGCTGTGGAAGGTCGGGATGGTTCCCGGCTGCG
Organism: Lithobates sylvaticus; assembly: GCA_028564925.1. NCBI lineage: Eukaryota > Metazoa > Chordata > Amphibia > Anura > Ranidae > Lithobates > Lithobates sylvaticus. The sequence goes on along the minus strand of CM053027.1, from coordinate 360,980,694 downwards.
GTGACTAGGTCTCGCGGGAGAACCGTGGTGTCTGGATATGGAAGAGGAATGCCAGCGATGGGATTTTGACAAATCACTTCCTCTGTGAGAACTCCAATGTCGGATAGACCTAGAAGGGCTGACAGAAAGAAAGGAACCATCTGTGTCAGTGGAAACAAACATATACTGATGTTCCAACTAACCCCCTCCAGCAGGCATTCCAAGGGAATCCCCCCTACCATATACCTGCTGTGAGAGGGCTGGCCACTAGCAGGTGGTGACGGATCCAGGATTCTGGAAGGGTCCATCAGGGCTCAAAGAAGAACAGCCCAGTTAGGAGACAATAAAACAGCAGGAAAACAGGTAGCATACCGGTTCCCTAGAGATCCCATGCCTTTAGCTGCAAAAAACGGGTCTCAGGAGTGCTGCTACAAGTTTACAAGCATCCCAAAGTCTTGTAGGCTGTTTTCTCCTTTTAAAACTGCCACCTTAAGTGACCTCAACATTGCGACAGCCGCAGCGCTAGTGCCCAATGAGCGAATACCGATACGCGCATGCGCGAACCAAGCCTCGTTCTCACGCCGGCCTCACGCATGCGCAGAACGGCCGCGCGGATGAACGAGGAAGTAGATCAGCGGCTGGAACGCAGAGGAACCAGCCACCATGCCAGCCAGACACACTGCACAGACAGTGTGTGGAAACACAGGAGAACAGGGGGGAAAGACATAGACCAGCACAATCATAACAAAAACGGCTGCCATGGACAGACAACAGGAACAAACTCACCACTCCTGTGATCGATAACTGTCCGAAGGTAAGCAAAACATACATGCCAGACTTGTAGGGCGAAAGTCACCTGCTAGTAGCTAGGATAAATGACCAGAGCACGGTTTTGCCTGTCAGTGACTAGGAATACACCTCTTCAGTGCCTCTTCCATATGCCCATTCCATACTCTGCTAGTAGCTACAGCTTATTGGAAACGTGCGACTCCAAGTTGCTCGGCCGGTCCGCAATGCAGGAGATAATCGAAAATCTTTGGGTAGGAAGAACACAAGCTAGGTCCTTCAGAGGAGGACAAAAAAAGAACATGGCCTCTGGCAGGGGGAAAAGATTTATGGGAGTAACATCCTATAGGGTAGTGGAGGCGGGACTAAACCCACACATTGGCTGCCATGGAGTCTGTCAGGAAATGTTTAAATTTTTATGGTTGGAAAAATAGAAATAAACAAAACAGAAATAAAAAGAGAAACAAGGAATTTGGTCTGAAAAGCGTAAAATAAGGTTAATATGGGGTTCAATAGAAACACATTTTATATGAAAATGTTGTGTTGCTTTCACTTAAATCAGAACAAGTACTGTAAGGACTGTACTCCTTTCAGTGTTTGACCTTGGTAATAAATGGGTGCACATAATGATTGTAGCGGATGGTGCTGCGCAAACCACAAAAAATTATGGCATGTCAGAAGCACTCTATTGCAAAAATATACCAACTTTTATTTACAATGTCACATCAATCACATAAGCTAATGGTTTGGGGCCACACAGGGTCCCTTCCTCCACGCAATATAGTGACAATGTGAAATGCAATAAAACATATAGATATCTATATCTATCTATCTATATCTATCTATCTATCTATCTATCTATCTATCTATCTATCTATCTATCTATCTATCTATCTATCTATCTATCTATATCTATCTATCTATCTATCTATCTATATCTATATATATATATATATATATATATATAGATAGATAGATAGATAGATAGATAGATAGATAGATAGATAGATAGATAGATAGATAGATAGATAGATAGATAGATAGATAGATATCTATATATATATATCGATATATTTATATATATATATATATATAGATACATAGTATACTGTATATACTGTGTATAAATAAATACATACAGTATATACTGTTTTGATATATTTGGCTGTCTTCAAACATTTCTGGATTATAGATTTCTAAATAAAGGTCCTAATATTTTGATTTTAACTGATTAGCAGCCACATTGAAGTAACAAAAAAAAGCACAAATAATATGATAAAAATGTTTTTGTTTTATAATTTGGCCATGCCATTTGATAAATGATGATTGTACATTGTACTAAAACAGAATTGTTCTATAAAATACTGTATTTAAGTAGCTGTCACTCAAACCTACAACATATAAAATGATCTGCTATATATCGCATGATTGGAGGAAATACAGTTTTCAGCTGCCTGTCATATAACATGTTCAATCTCTTTAGCATCATGCAAAGATAATCAGATGTGTATGGACCCCCAAGCTAAGGAAAAATTGCAGCATTGCCTTATTGCATTCACAGTATCTACTTTCCAGAGAGTAGCAGTGACACATAAGGACATCATGTACATAGGAAAATTAATTCAACTAGCAGTACAAGCTCACATTTATTAATAACACTTAGATCGGAGGTGCTCTAAAATTCATACTGGTGCTGTATTGTACTGTGAGATAAATAAGATGAATTATGAAGAAACAGCTGTTGTGTTCATTTTGTTCCTGTATTTCTTTTTAGGTGTTGCTTATATAGTACAATTTAAACTAAGAGGCCCACAACATACATAATAGCATATCTTTAACAAATTGGGATTAGTAAACGTGAGCACATAAACAGAGCACTTGGTGTGCAAGGCTTACATTGTAAATGTAACACTTGCATACATGAGCTCTGCTTTTGAATATATGGGGTTGATTTACTAAAGGCAAATAGACTGTGCACCAGAGCTTAGTGATTAAGATGATGTGCTGCTGATTTCCATCATCCAATCAAGTGCAAGCAAAAATGCTGTTTATATATACATATACAGTATATATATATATTTTTTTTTTTTGTGCTGTTTTATTATAATACCCAATGCTGATTGGGTATTACGGTATTTACAAAATTAAGCTTCACTATATCTCTAAGCTCTGAACAAATGAGTGCAATCGAACTGTGCAAAAGGCACAGTCTATTAACCTTTAGTAAATCAAACCAAACACTCTTTTAAGTGTTTACTTTTCACCCTAAAGCCCTGTCCACACGATCGGACTTTCCGACAACAAAACCGTGGAATTTTGTCCGAAGGGTGTTTGCTCAAACTTGTCTTGCATACACACGGTCACACAAATGTTGGCCAACAATTACAAACCTAGTGACTAGTACTAGACGTACTACGTGTTTTTTCAGGTCTTTAGCGCCACCCTTTGGGCTCCTTCTGCTAATTTCGTGTTAGTAGAAGTTTGGTGAGCGTTGATTCATGCTTTTCTTTTCTCGTTTTTAATTTAGCGCTTTTCAGTTAGTTTCTAAATGGCCATTTGTCAACCAGTCATGTTGCAGAATCGGAGGAGATAACGTGTTATTTATTATTGGCCTTGGAGTTATTGCTTTGACATAATTTTTTTGGTTGAATAATGATTTGATTTGGTATATTTTCTATATTTTTGGATGCATAGAATGCACTTTTTGGTTAAGTTCTATTTGCAGATAGCATGTCTAATTTTTTTTTTTTTTTATGCACAATTAAAAAATTGTGGAGAATAATACTTGGCTATGTGTTTTACTTCAAATGACAGTTTGGGAGTAGGCAGTTACATTTTAAATAATACAATGTAAAATTAACAAGGGACACCAACATAGTTGTATCTTTGATCTTATAAACTACGGGATAATGGTGTTGTGGTACCTTGCACAAATAAAAAAACAACATAATAATATTATTCTTGATATCACTAGAAAAAAAAAAGCCTTTGAAAATGAGTTTGCAATAACTCCATCAGTATCACCAGCAAAGCAGCTTTATTATTATCCCATTAAAGAAGAAGAGAATGTGTGCTGCATTTGGAGATTTTCACTTAATTTTTGCCACGTCACGAATGTTAATTCTCCATTACGAACACTAGTTTACAAGACCGACCGTTTCTGCTTCTGAGCATGCATGTTTGTACTTTGGACTTTTGTCCGACGGACTTGTGTACACACGATCGGAAAAATTTTTGGCGGAAAATTTGAAGACATGCTAGCCAACATTTGTTGGCGGAAAGTCCGACAACAAATGTCCGATGGAGCATACACACGGTCGGATTTTCCGCCAACAGCCTGACATCCAACATTTCCCGTCGGAAAATCCGATTGTGTGTATGCGGCATAATAGTTTGTAGGCTGCAACATCAGTACTCAGTCCAATCTGATGCTGCATTTGTCACTCCAGTAACTTGCACCTCCTCCAAGAGGAATGATGAATGATGAAGTTGTGATATCATATACCACATAAAAATAACTAGTGTGATAATAACACTTGAACCATCTATAAGAGAAAGGTTTCATGTCCAATTAAAACATTACATATTTCACTTGTGATGTTAACACCTAATTCACAAAGGTTCTTTGCTTGGATAAAAATGACAGTCATCTTGGTTTAGAAATTACCATAACCATGAAACATAGAAGGCACCCTTCAGTGACATACTGTAGCTTACCTTTAGCATACTTGCCTGTTGTTCTTAGCTGATGTTGCTGCTACCCCAAAATTACATACAATTACTGACTTTCTTAAAGTTTACATTTGCAAATAACTAGCAGCCCCTCTAATTCCCAGCAGTACAGTGCTCAGGCCTGGCTATTGCTCACTTGGAAGCTAAGTATGAATTTGTGGGTTGTGGGTAAAATGTTCACGCATGTCACATATGTAGATGTGCCAGGTTTATCAGGGCTCCCAGAACACATGAGTGTAACAGTCAGGAACATTTAGACCCTGTTCATGTGGACTTCAGCTTGTATAAGAATTGTGTGTAAGGCTTGGTTCACAGTTCTGTGTGTGGCTATGGGTGTGGAAATCGCAGCGATTCTCGCAACTGCAACCACCCGCAGTGAAAACCCACTGCTCTGCTAAACACGCAGGGCGGCCATTCATTCTGAATGGCACCCTTACGCGTGTAAAATCTCAGTGCGGGTGCAGGAATCACAGGTAAATTGCATGGTCTTTTTGATCTCCCTGCAGCTGCATTTTGAAAAGGTACATGCACTTTTTTTGCGGAAACGCAGGCACAACAGCCCATTCATTTGAATAGGCTCCTGTGCCCACACAAAAACTGCTCGTCTTTAACGCATAGGTGTGAATCTAGTGCAAAGCTTTAAACAAAATATTTCAACAAAGATTCTCAAAGCTTGCCAAAAGCTTTACAAATGCTTTTCAAAAGCTTACTGTACACACAAACGTGTGTGTGTAGAAGGCCCCAACGTGTTTTTTGAGAAACTCCCAATATATATATATATATATATATATATATATATATATATATATATATATACAGTATCTCACAAAAGTGGGTACACCCCTCACATTTTTGTAAACATTTTATTATATCTTTTCATGTGACAACACTGAAGAAATGACTCAACACAGCCATTATATAAGTGAAAATGTCCAAATTGGGCACAATTAGCCATTTTCCCTCCTCAGTATCATGTGACTCGTTAGTGTTACAAGGTCTCAGGTGTGAATAGGGAGCAGGTGTGTTAAATTTGGTGTTATCACTCTCATTCTTTCATACTGGTCACTGGAAGTTCAACATGGCACCTCATGGCAAAGAACACTCTGAGGATCTGAAAAAAAAAATTGTTGATCTACATAAAGATGGCCTAGACTATACGAAGAGCGTGTGTGGTGGCAACCAGGTGAGGAGTACAAAGACAAGTGTATCTTGCCTACAGTCAAGCATGGTGGTGGGAGTGTCAAGGTCTGGGGCTGCATGAGTGCTGCTGGCACTGGGGAGCTACAGTTCATTGAGAGAACCGTGAATGCCAACATGTACTGTGACATACTGAAGCAGAGCATGATCCCTTCCCTTCGGAGACTAGACCGCAGGGCAGTATTGCAACATAACAACCACAATCACACCTCCAAGATGACCACTGCCTTGTTAATGAAGCTGAGGTAAAGGTGATGGACTGGCATGTCTCCAGACCTAAACCCTATTGAGCATCTGTGGGGCATTCTCAAATGCAAGGTGGAGGAGTGCAAGGCCTCTAACATCCATGAAGTTGTCATGGAGGAGAGGAAGAGGACTCCAGTGGCAACCTGTGAAGCTCTGGTGAACTCCATGCCCAAAAGGGTTAAGGCAGTGCTGGAAATAATGGTGGCTACTCAAAATATTGACACTTTGGGACAAATTTGGACATTTTCACTTAGGGGTGTACTCACTTTTGTTGCCAGCGGTTTAGACATTAATGGCTGTGTGTTGAGTTATTTTGAGGGGACAGCAAATTTACACTGTTATGCAAGCTGTAAACTCACTACTTTATATTGTAGCAAAGTGTAATTTCTTTAGTGTTGTCACATAAAGATATAATAAAATATTAACAAAAAACAATATTAAAGCGGAAGTAAACCCATCGATTTAACAGTCTAAAAAAAAAAAAGGCATGCCGTGAATGCTAACTGCACATTGGCTGTGCTCTCAACCAAACAGTCAAACCATCCAATGGCTGGTGTCATAACGGATCACATGTGCAGCACTGTGGCAGTTGAAGATTAGAGGCAAAGATGGCAGCTTCCTTGGCTGAAAACGATAGGGGGGTTTACTTCCACTTTAACAATTAAAATATTAACGATATAATAAAATATTTACAAAAATGTGAGGGGTGTACTCACTTTTGTGAGATACTGTATATATTATGCTATGTGTTGCTATTTACACATAACACCTAAAAATAATGAAACAAATATTACTAACCTTTTTTAGTTTTTCCTTTGAGGCAGGGTTATAAATAGGACTATAGCTTGAAATTGTTCACATTAGCTTGCAATGTGCAATTGGGGACAGTTGTAGGCACAATTTTTCTGAAATCTCTGAAATTTAACCCCCAGACCCTCTTTAAATTGATTGTAAAGTCTTGTTGTTTTTTTTTTCTCTACAAATAACAAACATGTTATACTTACCTGCTCTGTGCAGTTGTTTTGCACAGAGCAGCCCAGATCCTCCTTTTCTCTGGTCCCTCTTCGGCTCTCCTTGCCTCTCCCTCCTGTCGCGTGCCCCCACAGCTATGGGTTCACCCAAGCCGAGTCAAAGCTTTCTGTGTCCATTCAGATACAGAGACCCGTTTTGGCCCTGACCCCTCTCTCTCCTGATTGGCTAACTGACTTTGATTAACATCAGCGGGAGCCAATGGCGCCGCTGCTGTGTCTTGGTCAATAAGGAGGAGAGTCCCGGATGGCCGAGGAACTTGTGGACATCGCTGAAGAGAGAAGGGTCTCTCAGGTAAGTATTAGGGGATGCTGTGGCAGCTGCAGCACACAGAAGGTTTTTTTTTTTTATCTTAATGCATAGAATGCATTAAGATAAAAAACCTTCTGACTTTACAACCACTTTAACATTACATAGAAGGGTAAAACTAAGCAGGATTTATGAGCAAATAAAATGTGAGTAAATATATAAGCAGTGATTTTAAATATTTTTTTTAAGTTTTGCTATGTGAGGAAGCTTTGATGAAGCCCCCTACTCGGGGGGGGGGGGGTGACCTTGGGCTAGGGAGCTCAGAGCTGAACAGGAACCCCACACAAACCAAGGGGTGTCCTCAACAGGAGCAGGAGAGGACAGCTGAGAATACTGCCGGGCAAGTCTCTAGCAGGGATCCACCATGTGTCAGTGAGTGGCAGGCACAGTCTGGAGAGCCAGGAGGCATGCTGGAGTGGCCTGGGAGTGTGCAGTCTGTGATGGATGTAGAGCCAGCGGGAGATACTGTGGTGTCATGGGCAGTTGAGACAGAAAGCAGCAGCCAAGAGGGCTGTCAGGGTCTGAATAGGACTGAGTGGGAGCAGTAGTCCACCAAAGAAGGCAGCTGGCACTTGAACTTTCTTTGCTACACCATAGGGGCCCACGGTCACGGCCTGTAATAAGGTACTGTTGCTATGGTCTGTCTGAAACCAGTGTCAGGCCTAACCATGTGCTAGCTGTGCCTAAAGAACTGTGCAGGAGGAAGAAGGAGATATAGTCTGCAGCAAATGTTGTGCAGAGGAGAGTATTTAAATCGTCCCAAGCCATGTAAGAATCTTTTCTGGGCATCCCATAAATTCCTTAACCCTATCCAAGTTCTAATCCCTCAATAAAATCCAACAAAAACAAAGCTGATGGACTTTTCATTGTCTTGGAGTGTCTGGAAGTGAACACCGGGATGGGCAGGGTGACAGGTGGGCCGCTTCACTCAGCAGCCCCTACAGGGGTGCGCTACATAAGTCTAGGAGTTGTCAGACTCATTATACACAATATACTCCATTCCTCACACATGTCAGTGAGAAGGATATTATTAGTTCTGGTGGCAAGGCAGAACAGCAACTGAGATATGGGTATACATGTATGAATCTGTAACTGATACAAATTTTTAAAACAATACAATATTCTATAGAAATCAATGATGTAGCACTAACGCGGCTAAATAATGTGTTCATACAAAGGTTAGGTTGTTTCATATTTAAAACATCCACCAAAAATGCTTCTAGAAATTAAACAAAAGTAACCTACAAAAGAAGCAACATTCACCCAATAAAGCAGTTGTAGCTATGTATCCCATTAAAACAGCCCCCTTAGTGTATACATGCCTGACACCATTATTCAAATACAGATACAATTACTTTCCCTGCAATAAATGGTTGACTCATTTGTAAGAAGGCATATATTAATCTATCCTAATGACATGTCGGCGTGCAGACAATCTGGTGGAAGGAATGTGATGCATATTCGTTTTAGCATAGGTGACATTTTTGTTAATTATGCAAATTGCATCATTACACTCTCATGTCAATGACATTTACACAGCTGAAAATCAAGGTCTCTGGAAACTCTGATGAACCATTCCAGTGCTCTGGGTCACACACCCTTTATAGAAAAAAATTATCTGTATTGGTGTTTAGACTGAATTTGCTGTTGTGCCGATTTGTGTGGGAAGTGTTGGAACTGGGAACATTTTTCCAAAAAAAGTCAATTTTAAAAATACTTTCAAATACAGCAGCAACTACTGTTCTTTAAGGAGGGATATGATCACCTAATGGTGGTGTATTTAGGTTTTGTGCTGCCCTAGGCCTGACTAAATTCCTACACCCTCTAATTTAAATATGACCCACCCTTCCTGTCAAGGCCACACCCCTTTCTATTTAAGACCCATCTCATCACCTGTAAACCACACCTCTTCCAGACACCGCCCATTCATCTCCCCCCATTGAAGCCAAAATCCTCCCTTTCAGCACAAATCCTCACCCTCATATAACCCCTTCCAGTACAAATCCCCCTTCTTAGCACAACCCTTGCATCAACCTCCCCTTATCCAGCATAAATCCCCCCTCATCTCTCCCTCCCAGCATAAATTCTCCCTATTAGAAAAAATCCTCTCCATCTCCCCCTCCCAGCATAAATCCCCCCTCTCAGCACAAATCCCCCCATCTCCCCCTCCCAGCATAAATCTTCACTCTCAGAAAAAATCCTCCCCTATCTCAAACCTGTGCCTCCTTCTCTCACCTCCCAATACCCCCCCCCCCCCAGCTCCTTCTCCTGTTCTGTAAGAGCAGCTCAATATACTGGGACTTGTAGTGCCCTAGACCAGTGGTCATGAACCCTGTCCTCAGGGCCCACTCACTAACAGGCCAGGTTTTATGTATTACCTTGGGGAGATGTAGACTAGAATACTGCAATCACTGAGCAGCAAATTATATCACCTGTGATGTATTTCAGTTATCTTGCAAACCTGGCCTGTCAATGGGCCATGAGGACAGGGTTGATGACCACTGCCCTAGACTACAGGAGACTGAAGAATGACAGCCCACTCTGCTGGGACTTGCAATGCCCTCTGTGGGGGGCTGAGATATGGTAGCCTCCTCTGATGGGACTTGTTGTGCCCTAGACTACAGGGGACTGAAGAATGGCAGCTCACTCTGCTGGGACTTGTAGTGCCTTCTGTTGGGGACTGAGCATTCCTTAGTCCCCCCACAATCTAGGGCACTAGAAGTTACAGCATAGAAGGTTGCCATATCTCAGCCCCCCCACAAGGGCACTACAAGTCCCAGCATAGGAGGCTGCCATATCTCAGTCCCCCACAGAGGGCACTACAAGTCCCAGAAGAGCGGGCTGCCACTAGTTCTCCAAACACAGCATGAGGAGACCGCACAGCCTTCCACCCCCGACACTCACTCCTTGGCTGCCATACACTCCTCCCCACTCTCCCCTTACAATGGTATCCTACCTGAGTTTGGGCGGCATGTCGTGCTGCATGGTGGGGGAGTGGGCAGGATTTCCTGATGTCAGAATAGTCCCAGGACCCCGGTGCAGCACACAAGGCTGCAGAACACTCCGCCACTAGTCAGGCACCTCAGTGGCTGTGGGCGGTGGCGGCGGCCATTTCTGTAGAATGGGCATCGGCGGATCTGGTCACTGACAGTGCGTGTGTGCACACATTGAAATTGTACTTGAACTTGGGGGCTGTGTGCACTACACACATGGATGATACACCATTGTGCAGGCGGCTGTATCTGTGTGGGAGGAGGCCGCAGAAGTGGGGAGGAGGGAGGATGGATTGGGGAGAGGCGGCTTTTTTGCCAACCCCCCCCCCCCCCCCCCCCCCCCCCCCCCCCCCCCCCCCCGAAAAGTTCCACCCTAGGCCTGGCCCTTGTCGGCCTAGGCCAAGACACAGCACTGTCACCTAATATAAATACCTAACCTAATATCCATATAGTAAACCTTGTGCAAAGTTGTTCACTCTAGGGTCATTGCAAATAACAGCGGTACACATTGGACTGCATACCAAAAAGCTTATTTGTAGTAAGATAAATAAAGAAATGTGTAATAGACCCCCAGAGGTGCTTGCTATATTCAACTCTGCATGTTGTGTAAAAAAGGTTGAATCATTTATTTATTGCACACATAAAATGCACTATAGAGTGTTGATACAGTGAATATCCAATTGGTTTAGGAGATTTGAAAATCCTTGTTGAAGCAAAATTGGCCATGCTTTATAAGATTGTTTACCTTCTTCAGAATCAGTTGTGGGCTTATGGTTTTGCATATGCACGTTTCAATTCATGTATTTAATATATTGTTTTTTCCAGGTTATATAACTAGAATAAGAATATTTAAGACTCCATTACACCAAGTGCATTGTGCTGCATTAATCTGTATTGATTAATGTAGGTTCATCTTAAGGATGCAGAGAAAACACTTGTTTTCCATGTGACCTGATCACACCGCTTTGTAACAATGCATCACATCACCCCTACACAATGCACACCAGTGTGGGCACATTATAAAAACCATAATGCATGCCCGCTGGTGAGAATGGGCCCTTGGAATTGTTACTCACTCATATGCATGCATGCAATACTATCACAACGAGACAGGTAATCTGGATAATTTACATACATCCAAACAGGGTTTTATTTATTTATTTATTTAATGGAAATAGGGAAAAAAATAAGGCTGATATCTCCTCTGGCTTTCGTGCTAATGTCATAGTGTCAATACTGTTTGAGTCACTAATCCAGAACAAGCATAAAAAAAGGAATTCCTTTTTTTCATTTTTTGCATGCTTGTTTTTGATAACCAGCTTCAGAAGTACTTAAGTGAGACACAGCCAAGTCATTATCACTTTCAAAAGGGAGAGAAAAACATCAGGCTCCACATTTCTCTAATGACAGGTATAGTTCAGGGTCATTTTATCTGTGGCTTCAATTTATGTTTTTAATCAATTCAGTATACATTAAAATTAAAATGCTTCCTATTTATCAATTATTTTAATGAAATAAATATACATTTTTCTCTTTAGCATCTATATACAGGGGTTTGACAAAAATATGGAAACACTACATAATAGTAATAGTCGTGCGCACTGGGCCCATGAAAAGATGTACGTGACAGACATTTTGTTCAGGTCTCAGTTCATCCAAGCCATTTTGTCAGAAGAAGAGACAAAGCCACAGTGACTCTTCCCCCTCCCTCCTCCTTCAGTTATACAATACACAACCTCCTATTTGCACGCCAGACACCTCTTATCTGACTTGCCTGCTTGAGTAACTGGAATTTCAACAGATACTTTGTCTGGTCCTAAGCACCCACCGCCGGCTGTCATATGAAGTCCTTGACTTTGTGGGGTTATATCTGAATGATGCCTGCAGCTACAGGCATCATTCATAAATCGGCTTTTTCAGTCAGCGATTCCCTACATCATAAGAATGATCATAACGGCTGTTTCACCGCTTGATCATTCTTACGGGCAGCGAGAGGTTCACCCCTCCCGCCACCCTCTGGTGCTTCTACAGACTCACCGCTTCCATCGGTGAGTTGGAGACAGGATCCGCCGGCCCCGGATCGTGACCATAGAGATTTCTGGCGGACCAGATGGTCGCCGGAGTCTCTATGATTGTTCGGAGGTCGGGAGTGATGTCCCAGCCTAGAGGTGAGATGTGGGGTCTTATATGTCACTGTAAAAAGGACCGATCACGCCATATTCCTATTAGAAGGAATGTTTACATTCCTTCTAATGGGAATAAAAGTGATCAAAACTAAAACATTTTTTTTTAAAAAGTGTCAAACTAAAAAAAAAGGAAAATTAACAATAAAAAAAAAAAAAAAAAATTAAAGCGCCCCTGTCCCCATGTGCTCGCACGCAGAAGTGAACGCATACATAAGTCCCGCCCACATATGAAAACGGTGTTCAAACCTCATGTGAGGTATCGTCACAAATGTTAGACCGAGAGCAATAATTCTAGCCCTAGAACTCCTCTGTAACTCAAAACATGTAACCAGTAAAAAAATTTAAAGCATCACCTATGGGGATTTTTAATTACCGAAGCCATTCCACGAGCGTGTACAATTTTGAAGCGTGACATGTTATGTATATATTTACTCGGCGTAACTTCATCTTTCACATTATGCAAAAAAATTGGGCTAACTTTACAGTTATTTTTTTTTAAGCACAAAACATTTTTTTTCCAAAAAAAAGGTGTTCGTAAAATTGCTGCGCAAATACCGTGCAAAATAAAAAGACCTCTATTGTATTCTCTAGGGTCTTTGCTAAAAAAACATATATAATGTTTGGGAGTTCTATGTAATTTTCTAGCAAAAAAAATTAAGATTTTTTACATATAGGAGAGAAATGTCCGAATTGGCCTGGTTGGCAAGTGGTTAAACAGTCATAAATACCTTACCTGAATTAGCAATACCCATTGCTGTCTCTCACCCTTGGTAGAAACCATAATCCCAGTATATGCCATTACTGAAATAACCCCAGTACAGCCAGAATAAGGACATTTAGGTCCCTCAGTTAATTTGTAGCGTTTTGAGCCCAAACATCATTACCTTAGGTCATCTCCTGGGCAAACTGGGCATCCAAGACATGTCATATCTATATTCAAGTTATTCTATATGCAATTCTATATGCAAGTTAGCAGACTGTACCTGTAGGCATTCAAAGATATAAATACTTATAGAAAACTGTACCTGGGATACAGTAATAAACAACCCAGGGCCCCATTTCAGCCACTTAATTGGTCAGATGGCCTCTGTAGCAGCATCTAGTGTGTGCTTCTAGTAGAAGAAGATTAGGAAAAAGTATATTCTGGACAGTAATAACCTGAATCATTAAATTGAGTAGGATTACTAGAGGCTAGGGCTGAATGGCTCATCCTGGCAGCTCTCTGATGCCTCACCCTGGTATCTGTAAGGTTGGAGAACTTTTTAGAACTAGAGGGCAGAAGTTAGTAGGAGCTGCCATGAAAATGTATGGAACCTTGGCCAATCCCCAGTGGTGGGCAGTCAGGGGGCAGAGACAAGCTCATAAATAGACATGGGTCAGGCCGGCATGGGAAGTTGGGTGGAAGATGAAGATACAGTTTTGAGGAGGCTCCCTAGTTTGGGGGGGGTGTCTTGCCTTGGGTTGGGGTTTTGATGGTGCTAGAAGGATCTTGTCAAAAAGCACAAAGGGAGGAGGCTTTCCTGGAGGCACGGGAGCAAAGAGAGGACAGAATGAGTAATTCAACACTGGTGGTGACTAACAAAGGGGGGGGACTGCCATATGTAGCCAGTCTCCCTTGAAGACAGCAGTGGGCTTAAGTCTTTAAGTCTTCTACATTTCCCTGAGAGATCTCCAGAGAGTTGGCCTGGTGTGCTGGTGAAGAAGTCAGCTGGGTGGGCTGGTGTAGAGGCAGCCAGGAGGGCTGGTGAAAGAGGCAATTGCAGCCAGGTGTGCTAGCATTGCCTGTAGAATTGGTGCTGGGATCAATGGCCACAGAGGAAGCAAAAGGAAAGGTTACACACTGTTTTACTCCACATGTGCTACTTTTAAGGAACTGTGAGTTCCTGCCTGTAAAGGGCTGTTACTGAACTGACAAGGAGTCTGTTAGTTTGCTTAGGAGTGAACCAGCAGAAGCTGTGCAAGAAGGAACAAAGTGTGTGTAGGAGGAAAGCTGAAGAGGAGTCTGTATATAGGAAGTTGTTCCCAAAGTTCCTATTGAAGTCAAGTGGGCATCCCATAAACTCCCTATCCTCATCCAAGTTGTTAACCCCCTTATAAAACAACAAAAACAAAGCCACGGACTGTTTTACTAACTTTTATGTGCCTGCGAAGATTCAGTATGCCTGGCTGTGCAGGAGTGAGGGATCCCTGTTCATCTGCAGCTCCTACTGCAGCTCAACACCCCCTCAATGTCAAAGAAAAGGGGACTGCAGCCACATTGGACACCAGTTAACACCAAGGAGGACTTGAGAGAGCCACTGTACCATCTTGCTTATTCATTGGAATCTGCAAACCAGGACTTGCAAATATTTTAATTTTTCACACTTTTGTCTTGCTGTTGCATTATTGCCTCTTTGTTTCTTTGTAATACCTTTTTTTGTGTATATTTTTTGCGAGAGAATAAGTTGAGTACTGTCCATTTTCTCTGTCACAATTGCACTAATACGGCTACAATCATTTCGAATAGTGTCCCAAAAGGGTCAAAAGACAGGACAGACCCACCATATGTGCTGCATGGTACCTACATGAGATAAACATCACCAACATTGGTCTGATGTGTTTGAAAATATGCTATGTAAAATAAAGGGCAGAGGTACCATCTGGAGATTACTTTATAATTGTGTTCTTGAGCTACACTCACAATACAGTGTTTGTGGGTTAAAAAGATTTTTGGACTTCTTCTTCCTTGAAAGTGACGTCAAGCTCCCATTCCCATTCATTAAAATAAGATGGCTTATTGTGGTAAGTTACCATTAGGAGATGGTTATAAGGAGACACAGAGATTCAAAAGTAATGATAGGAGAGTAGAGATTGCCTTGGGATTTTTGGGGAAATGTAAAAGTCCCAAATTTGAAAATATACTGTAATAGCCACCTAAGTAAGGGAGATTAAACCAGGAGGGAGTGCCAGGTTGCTGATAAGTGGAGTCAAAGGGCCTAGATAGGAAAATAAAGGTGAGCATTAATCAAGCGGTCCCATACTTTGAGCGATGAGAATACAGAAAGGTACAGGAAGCACATAGTGGGGCTCAGAGGGGGAGGGGTGTATCCAAGGCAGTGATTTAAGCAGGAGCAAAGATATCATCACTTACAGTATCTCACAAAAGTGATTACACCCCTCACATTTTTGTAAATATTTTATTATATCTTTTCATGTGACAACACTGAAGAAATTACACTTTGCTACAATGTAAAGTAGTGAGTGTACATCTTGTATAACAGTGTAAATTTGCTGTCCCCTCAAAATAACTCAACACACAGCCATTAATGTCTAAACTGCTGGCAACAAAAGTAAGAACACCCCTAAGTGAAACTGTCCAAATTGGGCCCAATTAGATATTTTCCCTCCCAGTGTCATGTGACTCGTTAGTGTTACAATGTCTCAGGAGTGAATGGGGAGCAGGCGTGTTAAATTTGGTGTTATCGCTCTCACTGTCTCTCATACTGGCCACTGGAAGTTCAATATGGTACCTCATGGCAAAGAACTCTCTGAGGATCTGAAAAATATAATTGCTGCTTTACATAAAGATGGCCTAAGCTATAAGAAGATTGCTAAGACCCTAAAACTGAGCTGCAGCACGGTGGCCAAGACTATACAGCGGTTTGACAGGACAGGTTCCACTCAGAACGGCCTCACCATGGTCGACCAAAGCAGTTGAGTGCACGTGTTCAGCGTCATATCCAGAGGTTCTCATTGGAAAATAGACGTATGAGTGCTGCCAGCATTGCTGCAGAGGTTAAAGGGGGGGGGGGGGTCAGCTTGTCAGTGCTCAGACCATATGTCGCACACTGCATCAACTTGGTCTTCATTGCTGTCATCCCAGAAGGAAGCCTCTTCTAAAGAAAGCCTGCAAACAGTTTGCTGAAGACAAGCTGTCTAAGGACATGGATTACTGGAACCATGTCCTGTGATCTGATGAGACCAAGATAAACGTATTTGGTTGAGATGGTGTCAAGCATGTGTAGCGGCAAACAGGTGAGGAGTACAAAGACAAATGTGTCTTGCCTACAGTCAAGCATGGTGGTGGAAGTGTCATTAACTGGGGCTGCATGAGTGCTGCCGGCACTGGGGAGCTACAGTTCATTGAGGGAACCATGAATGCCAACATGTGCTGTGACATACTGGAGCAGAACATGATCCCCTCCCTTTGGAGACTGGGCTGCAGAGCAGTATTCCTAAATGATTATGACACCAAACACCCCTCCAAGGTGACCACGGCCTTGCTAAAGAAGCTGAGGGTGAAGGTGATGGACTGGCCAAGCATGTCTCCAGACCTAAACCCTATTGAGCACATGTGGGGCATCCTCAAATGGAAGGTGGGGGAGTGCAAGGTCTCTAACATCCACCAGCTTCGTGATGTCATCATGAAGGAGTGGAAAAGGACTCCAGTGGCAACCTGTGAAGCTCTGGTGAACTCCATGCCCAATAGGGTTAAAGCAGAGCTGGAAAATAATGGTGGCTACACAAAATATTGACACTTTGTGCCCAATGTGGAAATTTTCACTTAGGGGTGTACTCACTTTTGTTGGCAGGGCTTAGACATTAATGGCTGTGTGTTGAGTTATTTCGAGCAAATTGACACTGTTATACAAGCTGTACACTCGCTACTTTTCAATTTTTGCAAAGTGTAATTTCTTCAGTGTTGTCACATGAAAAGATATAATTAAAAGATTTGCAAAAATGTGAGGGGTGTACCCAGCAAAAAAAACACACCAAAGAAAAACCTGTTTAACCTCTACACTTTATAAACATTACCAATTGGGCTCCCTTTATCAGCAAGAAAAAAAAAATCATCAGTCATTATTGTTCACCTCCTCATACACTCAAAACAAATAAACAATCAAACAAGAAATCATTTTCTGCCTAAACAACTATGAATTAGTCACATGGATACAATTCTAAATGCCCTTCTATTGCATTCCAAGTAAAGAAAAGAAAAAGAAAAGAAAAAAAGATCAATTTTAATCAGAAACATTCTAAAGGGCCCAAACAGACTTCCAATTTCTCTTTGGTATACCATCTAGAATATCTAAATAGAGGCATACGTTCTTTAAGTTGAGTAGATGTCAGGTTATTGAGCAGGTACAGGGTTCAAGAATTGATAAACGTATTCGTAAGGGACTCCTGATACTTTTGCAGCCCATGCACATGCACAATGTGACCAAAAATACCTAAGCATGTGTATGAAAAAGTGCTTTTCTGAAACCACTTAGTGAATTCAATAAGTAAAAGCACAAACATGTAAATATTGCAATCACAATACATAAATGTGTAAGCACTAATAAAGAACACAGAAATATATTTATAAACTCAGTGAATAAAAAGGTGAAATGAACACTGCAATACAATGTGTAAATTGTGCAAACTAAAAGTATGTGCAATATGGAAAAAGTCCAGAGTATCCAAACCTCTGTGTAATAGTGCAACAGCCACCTTAGGATTGGACCCTTATTTCAAAGGCAAATCCCACTTTTCTATAATACAGTACCAAGATCCAGCAAGATGCTTAGTAATGGAAACAGAAATGACGACCCTCCAGTCTGCTTCAGCCAACATGTATTACCAGCATGACTTCATTAGGCTCACAAGGAACAGCTTCATTAATTATCCAACAGGGTAAACAATCCAGGAAGAGAATCCCAGTGATGAGGCTCAAAGAAGCAGAAAAAGAACCATAGTGTATAAAAACTGCATAAAAACTACTATAAAAAATTAACAAAAGTGCACTCAACAAAAGTGTGGGCAGCACAGTAGCTAAGTGGTTAGCACTTCTGCCCAGCAGCACTAGGGTCGTTGGTTTGAATCCCAACCATTACTATACTTGCCTAGAGTTGGAATATTCTCCCTGTGCCTGCATGGGTTTTCTGCCACACTCCAAAGACATGTTCCTGTCTAAATTGTCCCCAAGATGGGTATGTATGCATGTGAGCTAGGGACCTTAGATTATAAGCTCCCTGAAAGCAGGGACTGATGTGAATGTACAATATATAAAATAATTTATAGCAGCACTAAATCCACCTAAAAAAGAGTACAATAAATATAAATGCAATTCATGTATATAAGAAATAAAGTGCAAAAAGTGTCAACTTAAAGTGCAAGTGCAACCATAAATTCATAGTAGCCTAAAGTGAACAAAATATGAAACAGCAGTTCATATGTTGACACAATGTGCGTTCACACTCAGATTCACAAAGTACTTGCACCGCCATTAGAAGAAGCCACGTACCAGACAATATGGACCATTAAATTATAAATGGTCAAAAGTGCTTTAGCAATGGCCTCCTGGTACTAAATGGCGTTATTTGCCCTTTCCTTCTTTGTATGGGCATAAATACAAGGAAGGAAATGGCAAATAGCGCCAATAATTAAAATGGCGGAACACTTACTTCCGGTCCGAGAATAGCTGATTGGATGATTAAAAGTCAAGTATGGGCATAAGTACCTTTAGTAAGATGGCGGAATTAGCTTCCTGATGCCGCATATCCTATGCAAAACGCATTGAGGCCAATAGTGCAACACCAACATCACATCCTACCTGAAAGCTGGACAGACTCAGTTCCGGTCTAAGGCACATATGCATGTGAGTGTAAACTTTTAATCCATTTATAAATCCTAATAAATGTGGAATTTTGTGCAATGATGGCCGTTTTGTTTTCTATGAGCATAAAAGAAGCCACATTGGAGAAGCATAAGAAAATAGCTCTGTATCTGGCGGAAACGTGATACACTGGCTGTTAAAGATATATACACAGGAGTTTTTATTTCTGCTTTCTGGTAATGTTTAAATTGGAAGGTGGTAGTAAATCACAGATCACGACTGTTATTTGGATGCACAAATTGATTCAAGAACGGGGGATAAATATATGAAGAACACAATTGATGGGACTTGTAGAAAC